>LGRX02035491.1:0-45278 GCA_001247695.2 Cymbomonas tetramitiformis
TGCTTGCTAAGGTGTAGTGAGCCTTGTATAAATCATACCCTTACACAGATACGCATATGCGGGTACCAATATCTGTGAAAAACTGCTAATGCTACCTTTGCCAAAACCGTGGTTTGTCATCGGATTCTTGGCCAGTCATCCGAGCTACCGGAGATATCGACTGAGGTAGACGGAGTTGTGATCCTAAGTTGTGCTTGACAAACATAACTAAAGAAATTTCACATTAGTACGTGGCGAATCCATTCTCACTCATCGCGATAGATGTTCGTCAAAGCGCGCGTACTGGACCAAATATTGAGGAGTTGAGCAGACCGGGTAAAGGATTATAAGTCCAATCCCGTTAAGCAGGGCCACTCCGTTTGCATTAAAACAAGCCCCCGGTGAAATAACTCCGGAAACAAACACGGGCTCCCCGTTGCCGCCTGTGAACCTCCATAGTAGCTTCAGGAGGGGAGGAAGGGTTGGGTGCACTATATATAACTGTGGAAACATGTACCCAAGGGTTTTCGTCGATCAGTTGTATATATAAGGCCGAGAATCGTTCGATTATAAATTGTTAAATCGTGGGATCATCGATCGCAAAAGCGACGACGGCAAGCGCAAATAATCCGTAACGTAGACTTCGGATGCTTTGAATCGTCTAGCACATACATGATAACGTGTGGATCAATCAATAATCCAGCGTAGGATTGTATCGCGAAAACGCTCTTCATTGAACCTTGGAACGTCACTCAACGATACGATTTCCGGAAAGGTGGGCTACATCCTAAGAACTGTAAGGTGAGGGACTAAAGTGGACTCAGTTCCCCCCAATAACCTAAAAACACCATGAGGGACGCCTCAAATCGGTGTAAGAAGACTGGTACCAGCAAGAACCCTACGTTTCTAGACGGGTTCAATACACGTGTTGAACACGTATTGGAGGCATATTGGAGGCATATTGAAGACGGTATGCTAATATCTGGACATTCCAATACACGTGTAACATATTGGCCAAACTATTGAACAGCGATCAGCCTGGACACAGCGAAAATGAGTATGCTAGCATGGGCACCCAAATGGTGTCAGACTCACCCACTAGCACTTGGTATCATCTAAGGAAGGGCCTAGCGTTATGGGGACAAGTTTTCACGGCATTTGGACGCGTATCGCAGAAGTCGGTTCTGGGGGGCTTTTTGAATTGGGGCCCCGATATGTATTGAAATAAGGCAAAACGATTGGAGGGGTGTTCAATATGTCTGCAACCGCCTGCAACACACGTATTGAACATGTGTTGAACACATGTTGAAACATTCACGCATAAGGAATCGTTCAATACATGTGCAATATGTCTACAATCAGATGAATCATTCAACACGTTTGCAATATATATGTTGAACACATATTGAAACATTCCCTCATGCAGAATATCTTTAGTACATGTGCAATATGTCTACAATCAGATGAATCATTCAACACGTTTGCAATATATGTGTTGAACACATATTGAAACATTCCCTCATGCATAATATCTTTAATACATGTGCAATATGTCTACAATCAGAGTGAATTATGCAACACATGACTGCATGGGGTAAAGGGGTAAGACCCCCCTGCTGCTCACATATTGCATAATACTTACAATATGTCCGCAATACGTATCTGGTATATTACAGGTATATCAAATGTGTACAGAGGCACTACTATGCGTCATCACACTTTCTGCAGTACCACATTCCAGAGGGGATGTCGGTGAGCCCTGCGCATCGCACGTGCATAGCCTCTTTGCAGCCTGCCCTCTCACACAGAAGGAGCTCGCCCCCGACTCTACACTTCCCGCATGTGTCAAAGTGACCATCACTACCTACGGGCCTATCAACGAGTGCAAGTTTCTCCATATTGCGGTCGCTCGTATCAAGTATCACCGCTGAATCCATGCAGGGGTGTTTGACTATCACTACTTGCGCTTGGACTTGATTGGCCAGTAGGTAGGGCTCTCGGTTGTCCATAGTGTACTTGGAGGTGTCCCATGGGTTGAAGGTGTAGTAAGCCTTGGACACCTTGTCCACGCCGAGGATGGAGTTCTTCAGCTTGAAGCTTGCGATCTGAGCTTCCGTGGGCACGGGTAGCCAATCACACTTTAAAAAAGTGCAGAGCACACCGCCAATGCTAACCCGCAGAATGGCGTTGATGATACCATACCTGCGCACGAAATGTTCAATGTTTTTGTAATATACGTACAACATATCCTTAGTATGTTGGGAACGTATTGCATATATGTTGCAGAGATATACGAAAAGGCAAAGAAGCATGCAAACCGGTGGTTGAGGTCGTACCTGTCCTCCCACTCGTCATCGGCATCGGCATCATTCTTGGGGAAGGATGCGCGGACGAAACACTGGGTTGTCACTTTCCCTTTGTCCCCGTCTCTAGTGCGATAGAAGACACCGCCGATGTTCACCTTGTTGTACTTGGAACACATAGGTTCGGGACCCATCATGAGCGACTTCTCGTAAGCCGTGTATTGACGACCAAGCCATCCTTCAGGGTCCTCCAATGGACCGAACGCGATCACGGGCACAACACCCACCTCTTGTCGGTACCTAGAACGTGGATTTGCATGTTTAGAGCGCGCGGCATTCTCCCTGTGATGACAACATATTCTTAGTATACTTACAATATATGATAAACATACAGAAACAAGTTGACAATATGTTGCAGGTATACTACTACAGATAGTACATGCGTGCGAGCTTGCAGGTTGCACCTCCGCCGGAACAGGTCGTACTCAGCATGTTGTTGAAAAAGCTTTCGGTAAGCGGGAATACTCGCTCGCATCCAGCGGGTCAGTTGGTCAATCTCCAAGGACCTTAGCTCCAATGGCTTGCCCTTCTCCCCGAAGGTAGTGACCACGATGCCGGGAGCGGGGCCCGCCATCAAAGCCCGCGGGACACGGCCGGCAGTAGCTCTTTCTCGGTTCAAGAGCATGGTCAGGATGCCTCGTAGGGAGCGCAAGGTTTTCAAACTTAGATAGCCGTTCATGATGCTTGCCACGGGGAACGCATTGTTCTTCACCCACCTAGCTAGCTTGCCATTCATGGACTCGAAGGCATACATCCACCATTCACGCACAGGTCCGAATCGCAGGAGCAGATCGGCCCAATGCCAGATTTTATGGGTGTTGATTGCAAGCCACTGTGGAGGACCATTCGCTTCCAAGTCCTCAAAGAAAAGTCTGGTCTGCTCTCTCAAATGCTCCATATCCTGCACGTACGAATCAATACGTTTGTAACATATATTCAACATACCTGTGACATGTGGAACTCATAACACACCAACATTGAATACGTACCCGAGGTTCTATGGAATGCGCAGTGCATTCCCGTATGATGATAGTCAGTTTGGACACAATGTCCTGCAGCGCATTGTCGACTTCACCATCATCGCGAGGCCAAGAGGACAATACCGCCAACAACTTGGACTCGAAAGCCTTCAAAGCCGCATGCGCCTTGAGGTGCTTTGCGTATTTTGCGCCGTTGGAGGCGGTTGAGGTGCGCAACAAATGCTTATGCCCATCGCCCCACCGGGTGACTCCCCGCAACTCCTTCAGGAAGGCGAGTGCTGTTTCCCGAGAACGTAAGGTGGTCGAAGCCTTCGGACGCGGTGGGATCCCCCATGGACCGTTCGTCATTTTGTACACCTCATGCGGTTCCCCTGTCCGTGTTGCCGTATACCGTCAACACGTGTATGAAATATTGAACACAATTACAGAAATGTTGCACTAATACAAAACTCACCTTTCGAATTCTGCACCCACTCCGTTTGCCCCCACTCTGGGTGCAGGCCCTCCTCCTCGGCAAAGTTGCGCGCGGCCTCGTTGAAATCCAGCCCAAGCAGGGTTGTTGCAAGCCTGTTTCCCAAGTTCATGATTTCGTGCATAGGATCATCATACTCCGGGTCGCGGAAGCCTTCCGCGGTACTCCAACCTTCCGGGAATATGAGCTTGATATTGGGAGGGGGTTTGAGGGATGTACCCTCCTGAGCATTGGAAGGTTTGATCGGCTCTCGATCGGCTAAGCACCCGCCTTGCGCGGGATTTTTCATCGCGCGCTTGGCTAACGAAGATTGTTGTACGGGGGGGGCCGCCTTCCCTTGGACGAGGGCGGCGGCTCTAGCCGAAGGCAAGCCGGTTCGATGTCGCTCCGCATCACTTGGTGATGATGATTGAGGGGATCGTTCATGGCGAGGTCGCTTTTCACCATGAACAATTTGATCTCCTCGGACCATACTGCATTGAAGTCCCCTTTACCACGCCCATCACCCTTCGAAAATGTACTGCAACCGCTATGCTGTAATATGTTGGACATATACTGCGGACATATTGACGATATAATGAAGGAACTTTCAAGTAAAGCAATAACCCAAAAGTAGGTTTTCGGACCCCCCCCACAAAAAACGCACACAAGCTATGTCGCAAAATATAGCTCCCGAGTCCATATAACAAGTCTCACCAGAATTGAAGAACATGTTTTTTCAACTTTTTTAGGGCTCACTTCAACACTTCCGCAGCATATTGAAAGGGGGGGCTAAAGGCAGGGCTCAAGGTCTTGAGCCCTCACGTATTGAAGTGAGCCCTCACGTATTGAAGTGAGCCCTCACGTATTGAAGTGAGCCCTCACGTATTGAAGTGATCCCTGCCTTGAGCTCTGCAGGCGGTTGCACGCGGTTGCACGCATATTGACCTTTACAAAAATTTAAAAAACTTTTTAGAGGAGAATCTGTTCAATACTACTTCAATACGGGAGGGCTCATTCTAATACGTTACCGCTTGCAGGCGTATTGAAATGGCGTATTGGAGATGTATTGAAAACTGCTGATGTCAGCTTTGCCAGTGCCACGTCAGACGGATCTTCGCAAAACTGACTTGGCACTTTTTCGACCCATCTCCAATACGCCATTTCAATACGCCTGCAAGCGGTAACGTATTGCAGTGAGCCCTCATGTATTGCACTAGTATTGAACAGATTGAACAATTTTCGGGGAAACAATTTTGGAATTTTAATTTTTAGGAGAATCTGCACCCCTCGTTCGTGAATCGAACGGCCGAAATCGTAACTCAAGAAGTACCCCCAAAATGCTCAAGAAGTACCCGAAATGACCCTCAGTATGGACCGAAAAAACTTTCAGTGGGGCTCGAACCCATCACCTCAAGTTTATGAGAGCGGCGGGTGACCACTAGACCAGTACGATGAAGTTGAATGATCTATGTCATCGTTGTAACACTAAGTAACAATCTGAGACATCGCATCACTGAGAGTCTGAGACATCGCATCGTCATCATCGTCGTCATCGTCGATCGTGCTCGCATGACGCGTCGATACGATGTGACTTCTGAACGGCAGGGAAAGTTTTTGAACACTTCGATTTTTCTGAACGGTAAAGTTCAAACTCACGTCATTGCTCTCACAGTTCGCCGTCAGCAGTGTTGCAGCAGCCTCGCCAGTGAGTTGCGCGAGTTGTGATATTTTTAATTCTCACAGGTTGCAATATGGCATTGGTTTGCAGTGCATGTTTTGGTTATGCGTGTGTATTATTTTGTGTGTGCTTCGCGCGCTCGTACTTGGCATGCGTGAAACTTTGACTAGGAGTGAACGGGAAATTCCCGCGAGTCCTTTGCACTCGAAATAGTTGGTTCAAATCCAACTCACTCCACATCCCCCTGTTACTTTCCTTTGCTTCTTTCGTTGACGACTGCTAATTTCTTTCTTCTTTACTAAACGTTAGTTGGTTGGTTTCGTTTTTCAGATCCGCTGAAAACGTTGGCGTGGCGAAGTCATATTAGGTTTTCATCTCGCGTTCATACTCGCATTTATTTGAGGTTGCTCGGTTGCTAATTATGTTTTGAATAAAGGTTTGTTTTTTGCTTTTCCGCTTTTTACTAAGTGTTGGCTCTTTACTTTCCTTTTCAGATTGGCTGTTTTCGAGCAAGGCGAAATTGAGGAAATCGACCGCCTCGAGTACAACGTCAACTTCAAGCATCCCTTCAAACATTCTAGGTTGATAAGTCCTTTATGTTTTCAATAGAATATTCTTTTGTGCATTTCCGCTTTTTTACTAAGTGTTGGCTCTTTACTTTCCTTTTTAGATCGGTTGTTTTGGAGCAAAGCGAGATGGAGAAAATCGACCGCCTCGAGCACAACGTCAACTTCAAGCATCCCGTCAATTTTAGGTTGGCATCTTGTAAATAGAAAGTGCACGAGTAGAACACTATTTTGTGTATTGGTAAATTTGATGTAAATTTGATAGTCCCATTCGTATTTCTTTGTGCCTAGCTAGATACATGTCAATCGTAGTAAAGATGCTCGAGTGTTCCCTACTACTGTATTCTTATTTTGTTTATCTCGCATAGCATACGCATAGTGGATACATAGTAAACACACTGCATGTTGCAAATGTGCAATATGTATGTTATAGGTCTATAGTATATTTGACATAGGCAACTTTTATTTCAATACATATGCGATATGTCCACAGTATATATATAGCATATCGAATTTGCTTGTTCAATACGTATGCAATAGGTCCGCAATATATATACAACATATTGAATGTTCCGTTTCAGTACATATGCAATAGGTCCGCAATATATATACAACATATTGAATTTGCATGTTCAATACGTATGCAATAGGTCCGTAGTATGTATCCAACATACTGAATGTTCCGTTTCAATACATATGCAATAGGTCCGCAATATATATACAACATATTGAATTTGTATGTTCAATACGTATGCAATATGTCCGCGGTATGTATCCAACATACTGAATGTTCCGTTTCAATACATATGCAATATGTCCGCAATATATGTACAACATATTGAATTTGCATGTTCAATACGTATGCAGTAGGTCCGCAGTGTGTATCCAACATATTGAATGTTGACTTACAATATGTATACAATATGTGGGCAATATGTCCGCAACATGCCTTCATAGTGTTTGCGACATGCATGGTGCATGTCTCCAACCCTATACTACACATGTGTTGAAGGCATATTGAAATAACTCTCTGCATCATAACTTCAATATGTCTCCAATACATGAGGGCTCACTGCAATACTATGTTGCACACATGTTGGAGCGCTTGCAGGCATATTGCACACATATTGTAACATTTTTAATTGTATTGAACATTTATTGTCAATACGCGTGCAATATGCCTGCAATATGTGTTCAATACGATGTATTGCAAGCGTCCAGAAACGTAGGGGAAGCGACAACAACAAAGACATCAAAGACATATACAAAGGTATGCCCGTTGTGAGGTCACAACTCTCTTAAGAGGGGAGATCTGTCAGGGTTATGACCGATGACATATGTGTCATACATGTCATACGTGTCATACCTGTCATACATGTCATACCATGTCATGTCATGTCATGTCATGTCATATATTATTATGACAGTCGACAGTATGTGCTGAAATCTGTGTAGGCAGCCCTGACCGGGAGTCCCGGTGCAGGCCCCTATGACAGATTACTAGGTAGCCAACACTGGACCTGTGACTGACCGTAAGCCCGTACTGTGACACACCAAGGTGGCACAGGTAGCTAGGACCGTAGCCGTTCCGACTCTGTCACCGTTCGGGGTATATCTAGCTTAGGGTTTATTTATTATAAGAGTTTATCTATATCAGTTTCACAGCACACACTATCATCTGTGAACTTGGATATTCCAGTAGGTCGTGGCCCCATCCACGCTTTATTCCACTAGCTATTTTGGCCATGATTGGCTAAAGGGCCGCTCGGAGAGGTGGTGCGCGTTTGCGCGTTTGGGTATTGTGTGAATTATGAGATGAGCGGCTTACGGTAAGCAGCTTTGGGCCGCAGCTATGGGGTACCGGCTTGGGTTTGGATTACTCGTTGCAATGTCCGTTTTCGGTTCTGTGCATGCTTTGATCACGCTTGCTACCGAATTTTGGGCTGGTGGCCTTGGCACCTTTGACCTCGACGACATCCTCCTTTGCCCCTCGCTTGCATGGCTCGGTTGTTCCCTCCGTGTTTGTGACGTCTCGTTTTCATCACAGCGCTACCCAAACGTGCTGCAGCGTACCGCCTCCCCTCAGGCTTATCTGGGAATGGGTATGACAACACGATCTAAGAAGTCCCTCACGAGGGACAGCGATATAGACGCCTCCTTACGGCTCATCGACGAGGTGCGGAACACTCCAACAGCTGCTACACCTGTGGTTCCCACTCCCAACCCTGCGTCGAACGTGGACGCGGACGTGGCCGTCAGACGTTATTTGCAGGAGCAGTCCAAGTTGGTCGACGAGATTTACAAGGCGCGCTTGCATCGGGCTTGGGCCAAGAGTATCCGTGAGGATATTCTTGGCGACAAGAAGCACCATTTTCGCGGTACGGACGACTCCGGCCTCCTGTCCGACCTGGTGGTGCAGCTGCGCACAGAGTTTCAGTCTGCTGGTTTGGAGCTGCGGGCCTTCGACCTCGAGGACCCTCTGGTGCCCGTAGTCGGCAGGGTTAATGGGCTGCTGTACGACGTTCTGGCTCTCGTGGTGGAGAAGCACAACAACGCGTATGTCTGGCTGACTGGCACTGACTCCTCGGCTGACCGAGATGGACGGCGTGCTCTTGTCGACATCATCAAGGGCTCTGTACCGGTGGCGCTGCGGGAATCGCAGCAGGAGGAGCATGCGGCCTTACGTTATCCCGCAAACGTTGACCCGCAGCCGATTTTGGCTAAGGAGCAGCGTTTGGTGCGGGATAACTGGACTCCGACCGAGGCAACACGAAAATTATCCCTCTACACCCGCCTCGACCCCGTGTTTTACGCGGCGGTGAAGGTCCGCTATCCCATGGCTGCTGACCTGTCCCACGTGTCCCTTGTTTCTCTTCGTTCCTTGGTTGTCGAAATTTATCAGTCTTGGGCGCAAACGGATGGGCAAGGCCCCCGGGGGCAAGGCGGCTTCTGGTGCGGGCGGAATCTCCGCGCATCTGTCCAGCAGCGAATATGACTCGCTGCTGCAGAAGATTACGGAGCTGAAGGAGCTGGTGCAGCGGCAGCACGGTGAGACCGCTCCGGTGGTACGGCAGCAGCGGGAGAGGGTTCAGCAGAAGCAGCAACAGCAGAAGTCCCCACATCCGCGGGGTTTCCGTGTAGGCACCCACAAGGCCCCGCCAGTGGGATTCGACCGCGATGAGCAGCGGGCGAAGCCATTCTGCGGGAAATGCAAGAAGGCGGGCAAAGGTGAGCACTATCACTTTTACCGCGACTGCCCGTTGGGTGGCCGTCAGCACCCGCCCGACTCTGCGGCGGCATTCTGCATCCCTATCGACGAGGAGGATGCGGACGGGGTGCACGCTCTGGCAATGTGTGCGGTGTTCCAGCACGCTGCGGATGATGGAGCGGAAGCCTTCGCACGTGCTGCGGCTGCGTACGGGCCTCCTGCGGTGCTTTCTGCGGGTGCGGTGGGCGGCATTGACGTCTCCGCCTACGGGTTCACCGTGGAGCAACAGCCGACTTCCGAGGGGGACTCCATTCTACAACGACTCGACGATCTTGCTGCGGAGGTTCACTCCGCAGCCAATCCGCAGGTGCACTACACCCATGCCTCCTTCCCGCCTCCTGCCAACATTGGACAGGAGGCTTCGGCTCTGGTGTGTGAGTCCGCCGCAACGGTGGCCGCACCGGAGGAGCAGGTTCCGGCAGGTGGTGCGGCGGCATCGGCGTCCGCCGTGCCGGCCCCTGCTATGCCTGTCTTCCAGGGGAAGGATGCCGCACCCGAGCTACTGCAATCGGCGAAGCTGACCGCCACGGCGGACACGGACGGTGAATTTGCTGGGTTCGTTCAGACTGTCAACCACGCCGCCGTCCAACCCATTGACCTCACGGGTTACAACACCGACGACTATGAAGACCTTGCCGACGGCACATTCACGGTAAAGCCACGGGCTTCAGACGTCTCGGCAAATCTCTCATCTACACCTGCGACCCAGACACCTAGCTCTGGTGGTGCTCTGGGTGACTGGCATGCCGGTGCTCCCCGCAGCTACGGCTGTGGAAAGCCTCCGTGGGGATTCCCTGCCCACGCTGGCTTGTGGGGAATGCCTTTTATGCTCTCCTTTGTTCTCTTGATTTCTATCATGGGAGTGGGGACCGCCGCCTACACGGCGGCCAATGACGTCGGATCTGTGCAGGTATCGGGTCAGGCTGCTCCGCAGCCTGTGCTGTGCAGGGGGGGCTTGTGCATCTACTCTGGTATCTCCGAGCTGGACCCCGTCACACTGGATGCGGTGCTGCACTCCCTGGGTGCTGCGGCAGTGCTACTGCCGCCTGACCCGCTGGAGGGCAGTGCTGCGGGCTGCTGCGGTGATCAATGTGGTGACGGTGCTCCTCTAATCTTTGACCCCGAGTAGTTTTATTCCTGGTTCTGGCAGTGCACCACCTTCTGGTGGTGTGCTGAGATGTGCTTTGACCTCAACATGGTCTTCAATTGGCTTTTACTTTGACTCCTTATATCCGTTAATCTGACTTGCTGGCACCGTGCCTTTCAGTAGTTTAGCAGGACCTGTATGCCTGTATGTTTCTGCACTTGTGCCGGCTAGAGGGTTTCCATTTGTGTATCAGAATTGCGCAGTTGGTATAGCAGTTAGGCTTGTCACCCTAGCTCCTGCCCTAACTTATTTGGTATCTCGGACTTGCCTGTCAGTCACCACCCACAGTGCTGGGGTGGTGTGCTGAAATCTGTGTAGGCAGCCCTGACCGGGAGTCCCGGTGCAGGCCCCTATGACAGATTACTAGGTAGCCAACACTGGACCTGTGACTGACCGTAAGCCCGTACTGTGACACACCAAGGTGTCACAGGTAGCTAGGACCGTAGCCGTTCCGACTCTGTCACCGTTCGGGGTATATCTAGCTTAGGGTTTATTTATTATAAGAGTTTATCTATATCAGTTTCACAGCACACACGATTATCTGTGAACTTGGATATTCCAGTAGTATGGTCGATCATGATTGTACAGGTCGAGTCGCGTCATACATTTATGACAGTCGTCAGTACGGTCGACAATGACTGTACATGTCGCCAGATGATTATGTCACATCATCAGGCATCCCTGTCATTGAGAGTTCGTACTCCGAACTCGAAGATGACAGAGCAAAGATACATCTTGTCGATTCTTCAAGAACCATCTTTCGCTTTAGCATGCACGGAACATGCATGCGCAGCACGAACGAACTAGTCGTTTATACAATGCTGGTCGTTCAACCTACGTCTCGGGTTCACAACCCAATGGCGGTACCATCTAAGATGATGGGAGACGTAGGTACTTAAGTGAGGAAGCGTTGTGCTTCAGCAGCTCTGGATTCAGAAACTGCACTCACAAACCCGCATATACGTTCACTTGTGTATGCTGTTCAACTGCACAGTGATTATTGATAATATTGAATATTATAACAGGGCTCGCATAGCTCAGCCCTTAACACTTGGGTTATGACCTATCATATGATGGCTTTCCTCACCATACAAAATTGGAGAATTTATCATAAATTTGCCCCTGGCCCGAGGACCACGTACCGCTGGGCCCACAAGAAACGAGCAAACGGTCATTACTTTACCCTTAGGCGGAAGCGATTCTATAGGTGGTTGTCAAGAAAATACGTGTATAAGAGATCACCTCATAGAACCACGTCCAAGAAGAAAGGCAAAAAATCAAAGACTGTGCCGATCAGAGGTGGCGCTGGAGTCTACACCAATGAGGTTATTAAAAATGTATCCCTCGCAGAAGGCCTTTTTGTCTATTGGGCTCAAGGTGGGGTAACCCACCGTAAGAACGCCTTACGGTGGGTTAACCATAGCGTAGTTTGTTAACACCATATGGCTACTATCCGGGCCACTAGTCCTTACCCAAGGACTAGGCGGAAATGTACATTACGGCCGGATTATTTGGCCCTAGACCCAACACCATGCTTCAAAAAATTCTTTGGGACACAACCTAAGTGCCTATCTTTGTGGGAAGTTGAATTTCAAAGTTTGGGTACCCGTAATCTAGCCGCGGTTTAGGGCTATGTCATGCTCTAAATTTAATTCATTTGGCTAGTCCTTGGGGAAGGACTAGCGGCGGTGTGGCCCCTAATGGCCCCTTAGATGAATAGGGGGTGGTGTACCACCACCCACATATCGAATTTATGACCCAATGTAAGGGTTCATAACCGTAAATGGCTTATAACGACGATATATTATGCTCTCAACGCATGGTAACCACCACCACTAAGACGAAAATGCTGAATTGTGACATTTTTCGACCCAAAATTCGAGCAAAATATTCAATAACACGCACCCTAATGGTTGGAAAATTCCCAAAAAAATACCGAGGTATAGTTTGAAGTCATATTTATGCATCACTATGCTCACTATTGGTAATATGTCTCATAGACCACATGCTATGGGCCATGCAAAGCTGCAACTTGGGCAATGTGGCCCCATACTTAAGCAGTTCCCGCTGATATAAATATGACAAGTACCACCGAGCAGTAGCCATATAGCGACCAATGGCATAATCCCAACTCACCGCCACGCCCACCTATCATTGGGCAGGCTATACTTGTGCAATATTACCACTTGCGGTACCTATCTGGCACCTGGAGATCTCCCAAAAAAATCATGAAAATCAGTTACTGAAATCAGCTTGGCGATTTGAATGGATTTCATGGAAATAGTAGGGTGCATGCCACATGGGCGTCCACCGACAACAACATGCGCCATCCCGTGGCCAATGGGGCATTAAGGGACTTAGTTTAGGTCACATTGATGACACAAACCGAGCCATAGGGTCACTGGCATTGGCTAGGTCGTCCCAAAAAAATCGACGGCGCTAGTCCTTCCCCAAGGACCAGTTTTCAATTTAGTCCTTGGGGAAGGACTGTCGGATAGTAGCCACATAATGCACATCGAATGGTCTCAAATATGGTCGATCGTATGAGATTTCACAACTAGACATTCATGTTTAGCTGGACAAAGCCGAATGACATGTACTTGTGATCGGATATATCCGCGGTATCCATCCCAATATACCTCCGATGGCACGTTCGGTGCTGTGATCCCAAATGCACACAAACGCGGCCCGATTTCTACGTTTCATCCACGATGCCAATGTGCGCACGCATGGGTGTATTTCGTGAAGTTTGATATATTTTTACCACCTTGAGTAAATACTTCGCGAGAAACATGCATATATATCCCCGTATAGATAAAATATCGTCATTTTTGCCCTTAAGTATGGAAACACATTGAAATTGCAAATGTTTTTTTTTGTTTTTTTTTTCTCAAGTTACTTGTGTAGAGTGATATATTCGATATATCGAATGGCGCCAAGTATAAGAAACATTTGTTATGGGCCATAGTTCATGAAAATATTGTGATAGGTACATTCCGAATGTGATGGGCATGTTCAAAATCTTCCCAAAGATGCAATAATTGGGTAACCCACCGTAAGGATTTGAGGTGTTTTTTCGCTTGGCCCCTTGGTATTAGCACGCATATTAGACGCATCTATACAGTATGTAAAGTACTTTTTTCAAGTCCACGCACTAATATAACCCCCAAGGTGTGTTGAAAAGCATGGGCTTGCCTAAGGTGGCACAATATGCTAGCTCTAACATGCGGTTTTCGAATGTCTCTTACGGTGGGTAAACCCACCGTAAGGTGCGCCCAATAGACATTTTTTCTGACAAAGGCTGGCTCAACATGACTCAAGTAGGTGATGCCATGACTACACGTGACCCTAGCACCATCGCCCCGATTGAACTAAAGCACCTTATTTATAAACTTAACAGTAAGGAGGATAATTTCACCGGTATTGTTATCAATAAACTCAAAAAGCACCAATGGCTACTATCCTTAATCTAGATCCTCCCACAAGGATCTAGCGCAAATGGGCATGGCGACGTTGTATGTCGTATTTCTTGGCCCGGCATATGCTTTGGGGCAATATTTATGAACCTTTTGAATTATCTATAACATTGGTTTGTTTGAAATGTCGATGGTTTGACCTTTAATCTTAGCGTGGTTTGGGTGGGTGCTTTCACAGAATTTTAATTAAAATGCTAGATCCTACCACAAGGATCTAGGGTACCGACAACTCTAGGCCTTGTTACACGAGCTCGGGTTGGTGCGTATGTTGTTAACCCTCGAGGGTATCACCAAAACTAATTTTGTAAGCCCTTTAATATCATACTAGCCGTATTAATCGCCGCATATGCGCATGACATGGTGTAGTACCGTCGAAATTCAATATTTCCATCATAATCAGGGTCTGAAAATCGTATTCTAGAACCTCTAGCGGTAGTTCTAAACGTTCAAAAAATCCCCCAAAAATCCCAAGGAGACTTTGAAGTCATATTAAAGTACTGAAGTACTCACCAAGGCAAAGATCTAGCCTCAAAGCTTAAAATGGACCAAGACTTACGCCCAAAATGCGAAATTGTCCCCATACTTAAGGAGTGTGTATATCTTACCCATGTGACCGCGTTCGTGTGATGTGTCCAATATACATGACCCAAGTCGTATTTTGACCCAAACATGATTAATATACCTGCATACCTTGAGATATATCATGTATATAGTGGCAAAGGATCGATACACGATTGGCAAAAAAATGTGGAAGATACACCCCGTTTTTGAAGCTTTAAAAAACGCAGCAGTTCAAAATTTGGTTGGGGCATGCTATAAATGTATTAGCTAGGAGCATATATGATGGACTCTCGGCGAACCACGCACCATACTACTTAGTATAGGTCCCATGTGGAAAGTATTCCTTGGCGTTGACTTGTAGAAAGCTCGTGGGGTGCCTAAATAAATTATTGAAAAAGTGATCCTTGTGGGAGGATCTAGAGCGTTCTAGGTCCTCCCACAAGGATCTCGGGATAGTAGCCACCAACACACTCAGATTGGGATTTGTGATTCAATTCATTGGAGACTCTTGATGATCAAAATTTCAGGAGAAAATGACATCCTTGCTTATGTTTATGACCCCTTTGGCGAAAAGGCTGAAAAGTCCGTAATCAACTCCATTATATCACCACTTAGGGTTTGGTTGGAAGATCTAAGAATATCCCTCAAAGGAAAAGTCTCTACCATCCATTAGCCGGTGTTTGGGTCATTTTTGACCCAAAGGGCGTTTGACCCAAAGGGCAATATGTGCATATATAAGTGGATATAATGAACAAGATGGTGGATGTTCGTATCAAACTGTCGGGTCAATCGATACCTCTCACATGATGACTTTATTTGACATGTTTCCGCAAGAAATATTGCAAATATGCAGCGAAATGCACAGGTACCCGAACATACCCCAAAAAATAAAACCGGCTTAGGGGTTAAGGAAACATTTCAAACTGATAGTTACAATTGCGGGGTATGGGTTGCAAAAACAGGGTTCAGATGGGCTCATCAATGGAACAGAGAGGCTCAAGCCCTCCCCTTCGAAGAATACTTAGACAGGGATTTCAGAAAAGGACCCACAAGACATGACATCATGCTTAGCGAAATTCAAAAATATCGCCTTGGAATGCGGGCGGAAGTCAAACCAATCATCATTGCTGATTTGAATGTAGGATACAATGCGGCACATCGTTGCCCTGAGGAATTGGTGATAATGGAACCCCTTCAAAATAACCCCCCCTCCCAACCTGGAAGAATCACTCGAAAAGGGGCACTCACCTTTCATCATATGAACAACATTGTCGCTCACTTTGGACTGGACTGGCCACTACTAAAAAGCTTGGAGGAAGTCAGTACTAATATCAAGAAAACTCATGGTTCTTATCATTGCATACCCAGACAATCAGATCACACAAACACTACCTATATATCAAACGTCGATGGGATCTGGTATGTCTTTCTTCACCTTGTTCCCCAAAAGACTATCATATATTGTACTAATGGCATTCAAGCAAAATATTTGGGAAACAAGCATCCTCTCACACTTGACAATGAGATAAAACAATGTTTCATTAACTTAAGCTTTGGTGAACACCCAAATAACTCGGGAATCTTGAATTTCATCATAGCACAAAAGGCAACAAACATTATTCGTACTTGGAGGTATCACTCCGCAGACCAATTTGCCAGAGATCTGTTACATGATTTGAACAAACTCAACATTAAAATGCTTTTGAAAAATGACAACACCTGTAGAACTACAAAACGGGAGAATGATTTTGCCATCTCTCTGGTTAGAGACGAGCTTAGGCATCTGCTAACGGTTGCCGACAGAACCAATGGTATACAAGACAAGCGGCCTCGAAAAGCCACAGCTTTAAGGACCCCCATTGGACAGATCAACGACCCAAACACCAAATGTGCTGATAAAAACCCTCAATATGGGCAAAGGAGGAAATCTTCCCGCAAACACAAGAGGAAGGTTTACAAAAGCAAATGTGTCAACACCACCTTCGACTTTGTGAATGAATATGACAAAATGGGGAGATGTTTACATCAAGTCAGAAACAACAGAGGGAGATTGCAACAAACTCAAATAGGGAGACTAGAAAGCCTGCAGCAAGCCCAATTATCAAATAACATCAAGATAATGGGAATGAACCTCAGGGGTCTAAGACACGCACCGGAAGTAAAATGCAGTCTCATAAAACTTGAAACCATCTGTAATCTAATGATAGATGGCAGAGCGGACATTGTATGTGTTTCAGAAACAAAAATAAACAGTGAAAACTTAGCATTAGTTAAAACACTCATAACTCAAAAAGGCATTCAATTTTGCACGTCATTTGTTGATGAAAATGCCTCGATCGGATCAATGATTCTGTGGAACCCGAAAACCCTGCCTCTGGCTCCATCTGTCACGAGAACTGATGGTGCCGCAAAGAGAGCCGTAATGATAAAATTTGTGGGTAAGAAAGGATTTGAGCTCTACGTAGCCAGTGGTTACATGAACAATGCTACTCTTCAAGATGAACGAATCACCTTCTATGACACCCTCACGGATTGGGCAGCCAAAGCTGGAAACAGCCCGAACAAAGCTTATATTGAAATCGGAGACAAGAATTGCACCATTACCCATCAACAACAACGCATTACAGGAGGCACCATCATGCCCTACCGTGACCACCTGGAAAAGAACAAGCACCTCCTAGCACACCTCACATCTGGAATTCGGCGTTCAGTTCTGAATGCGTAATCGACTGTTCCCCGTTCCCCCCCGTTGCGGAGCGCTCGTGTAACAAAGACGACACGTCACGATCCCCGTTCATGCATCGCCTGAGAGCGTGCTCATAACGATGGTGATGATCCGCGATCCGCGTTCTCGTTTCGCTTTGGATCGTAAACCGTCATCGGAAATCCCGAACGCACTGCACCGTTTCTTCGCGTTCCAGTAATCGATGACATCAGAAATGTCAATGACATCAGATATCAGCAGAAATGTCACTGGCGCGCCATGGCGCATGGACACAGTATCGTGAGCTCTTGACTTCCCATTTAGTCTTACGTGCGTCTCCGAAGTTTGAAAGCACGGAGCCGAAAACCACACTGCAAACTCTGATTAGATCAGCCTAAATAATTTGATTGTATTGTGTTGCTAGTATAAAATAGTTTCTGATATTTTCGCGTACCGTATATTTTCCGCAGGTGGTTGGTCATTGCGTGGTCGCCGCAAGCAAGATGCGTTTGGTGTTTACGTAACCCACACACCCACGCACTTTGTCGCTTGCCCAAAACTATGATTTACCCCATAATTTTCGAACGAAATTTTGAGAGTAGATCCTGCCTGCGCACCTATTTTCCTTTCGTAATTCACTTACAGTGTTCGCAATTTGAAGTCCATGAGCACGTTTGAAAATGGTCCATGGCCGTTGGTCACCCACGGAATGAGCGGACACCATTCCCGCCAGGTGCGCTCACAACCTTTTAGCATGATCGGAAAGGTGCATCTACCTGCGCACCTTGATTCATTGTGATATCCTGAAGGGCAGGTGAGTTGGTATAGGGACGCTCGACATTTGATGTGGGGCTAGGAGCTCCCACGTTACGTGATGTTTAAGTGATTTTTAAGTACTTGTTTTGTGTGCGTTCTCTGCCTTTAGGCTAGCTAGTTCGAAAAATGCGCTTTCGAATTGAATTCTTCGATAGAATTTTACAGGTGTGTGTGCCTGTTTGCATGTTTTTACTGGATTGTGAAAAACTGGGCCTTTTTAGCTTCTAAAAAGGCCCAGCCTAGGTTCCAGTGTCGCAACTCAAAATTGCATCACTATCCCTTAAGTTGGCGCGAACACATGCTTAAGGCGCAGTGGCGTTAGCATGCCTTTAGCATGTCTGATGTGTGATAATGACATGCTAACGCTGACGTGCTATCGGCGTCCTAAGAACATGCTAGCGACATACTAACGTTCCTACCTTTCCGAGGAATTCCGCTCGCTTACCACCTGACCCGAATCGCATCATACTCCGTGGCATATCCTTCCCCTGCCCTTCTAATCACCATATAACATGTTCCTGGTGATCTACGCACCCCCACATGCCTCACCACTCACTATCCCTCCAGTTGGCGCGAACACATGCTTATAAGGCGCAGTGGCGTTAGCATGCCTTTAGCATGGACATGCTAACAGGCGACTATGGGGCTTTAGTGTAGGAGTCTACACTCTCTTGCTCTTCTCTTCTTTACGGTTTCGGACTTATTCTATCTACACTTATTAAACGACCGCACGAGGTATGGTTTCGCTTGGTCTACTATCGGACTTCGGTTTCGTAAACCCTTCTAGTAATGCTTTTGCTTTCAGTGCATGCTTTCAATACACAATATACAGCAGTTACGGCTCTTTACTTTTTATGTTACAATTCTCAGTTCAGTTCTCATCTCCGAAACGGGTTACACTTAGAGTTCTTATACATTCAGGAACTTTTTCCATAACTCAACTGTACTGAGTACTCCGTACAACAGGCTAGGCACCTCACATCAACATCATTCTGATCGGTCCTACTGTACTCCGTACTGAGTACGATTCTTGCGTTTTGTACTGGATGAACAATTATTTTGGAATAGAAAAGTGACATTCCTGGAATAGAAAATAAAAATTTTATTAATTAATGCAGCCTGAAAATTTTATACCGTCCCTCGAAAAATTATTATAACAATGATGCCAAAGGGATATATGTATATCGGGAAATATTGGGGAAATTTTTCGTTTTTTTATTCGTCCACGAAAAAGACGATATGTGGCAGTTTCATTTCATAGTTAAAATTTTTATGCAAATTTCTTGAAGCGGTGAACAAATTCCTAGATATAACATTTTTAAAAATTTGGTACCTTCGAGCAGTCACTATATGCAATGCCTTGGGGGCAAGGGGGGATCACAGGTGCCCCGACTACCTTGGGGGGGGCGAACATTGCTTTGGGAAATGTCATATGTTAAGTACACGACCCCCTCAGAATATAAATTTCTCTTTCGTGGATATAACTGGCGATAAGAGGCTGGAGATATCGAATGTCGAAAACTGTAGCTGATGTGGCGCAATGCAGTTTCCATCTTCGATGCAGTACGTGAGACACTAGTCGGAGAGAATTCGGGAATATAAAGATATTCATCTCAACCGTTCGCTGAAAACGTGTAAATTTCTCTACTTAATCGTGCGCACCCGCGAAAAAGGTTGAAGTGGTTTACGCCACATTTCTTGGGTGGCATATGACTGCTTTCTCGGGACTTGCGTTTATATATTTGTTGAGAGAATCTTCAAAGGGAGACGACAGACGCATACGTGATACTCGTACAGTACAAACGCTTCCAATTTCCCCACTGACGAAACACTTTCCCCATTGTCGTATTACGGGTACAGACGCTATTTATTAAATATGCACTTTCGACTTACCGCGGAACGCTCTCTCTCTCTCGCAGCGAGACCCTGTCCTGCCAATTATTGTGACCATATGCGGCAGGTATGCCTTCAGCATACGTAGACAATATGATTATGTGGAACTTATAATCCCACTTAAGTTGCATCATGATAAATTTATCCAGGTGTTAACAAGTGTTCCGGATTTGATAAGGGGTTGACGCCCCACAAGCTAAAGGTCACTGTCTCATAAGGCTCGCCTCAAGTGTGCGGCTTTGAGGATCTTCAGCGTCCCAGCGAGGCACAGTCATGATGCTTCCTAGTCCATAATGGAGCTGGAAATGAGAATGCTCAAGATATCCGAAGACAGGAAGGCTTTTGGTTGGCCAGAGTTGCTGTCTAGATGCTTAACCTCGATGGGATGGCATTCGGATACAAACTGTACAATCATGCATGTGACTTATGCATTGGTGTATGACTTTGATGAATTGTCTCTTGTCATGAACCTGGAAGGGATGACGGGCAAATAGCTAGAGTGGCGGATCTCACTCACTCGGCTTTGCTGTTATGGAATTCGATGCCTGATGGCACAACTGGCAATCCTTTGCTCAGATGCTTTCCTTAAGACATTGGCAACAACTTGTGTGCCAGCTTCTCTAGATTTGGGGAGAAACCATGGATCAACAATTCATCAATTAAAACACATGTTACCAAGGTTGATTCATCGAATCCTTCAACTCTTGAATTTCGACAATCAGCATCTTAGGCTGTTGCCGTCAAAGTGATGGTCGTAAGCTTACAATATAGCTTATTCACATTTGAAAAACCAGCATTCTCCTATGTCAGTGCCCTTCATATAATATGATAGAGCCGGAGAAATATGCATCTATGATTTTTTCATAATGAACTTCATGTGTCAGTAAGTCAAATAAGACTTCATTTGATGTTTCAATCGGCATGATGTACCGTGTCATCAACTTTATGGCTGCAATATACAGATGCTGGAACTTTTGATAAGATTTTTAATCTTCCAAGCAAAATCACAATGATGTAAATCAATATGTGGCAAGCAGCTGCATGAAGAATGAATGAATCTATACTCCTTCCTCCCCCTTTTAAAAAAGAGGTGTCTCAAACCAATCAGATGGTGATGGAGAATGCTATTCAATCACCATGTTATGTGAAAATGGTCTCTGTAATCAGACTGAGATTACTTATCGAATGCTTTCGAGGTAACAATGTCAATATGAACACCGATTCTCTCTACGTCATACCGGCAATATGCCTGACGTTCTTGAATGTGGCAAATGCCAGATGATGTCAAATATCCAATGTCAATTCACTATGAATTAATATGCAGTTTTTGGGTTGCAGCCCACATACATTGTCAGTTCAGGGTCACTATAGTGTGCCCAACTTAGACAATGTTTCTGGATAATGATTGTCATAATGAACAACGAATTTAGTGATGGTACCGAAGTTAATTTTGGTATCGAAGCTAATGGAGAGTCAATTAAGAAGTGTCTGTAATGACAACAACTTACTACGAGTTGTATTTCCGTAGTTGATGGATGGCTGGCATGTCATTTCATTATGATTTGGAACATGGCATTGCCTAGTGATATGTGTATATTCTTCAGTACATGATCACTTATCTCAATGGTGCCCATTTTATTTTTGGGCAAACACTATTCAGAGACTTGTTATGGTAAAGACGTATGAATGATGAATGTGTCATTTCAATCCGATAGAATTGTGACTTGTTGATGACTATAAAATTTCTATCACTTTCCAGAATGAGGATGAACTGCACTTGGAAACCGTATGCAGATTGCGGGTTCAAGTCCCGACATGGCTTGTTCAAGACTTCGTGGCCTAATGGACGAGGCAACAAATTTCTAAACATTCCAGAATGAGCTTTCAAAGAGTCTTTATTCCTCAATGAAGCATGCTTGTCTAATGTGCCAAAATGATATGAAATCACAAGTATGGTGTCAATCTATATGTGGATGGTTTATACCATTATATGCTATTCCACAAATAAGTAGTGATGTCAGAATAAAAACTTTGGACAATTGCAACTCAGTACAAACCCGAGTGCATTCAAGTCCATTTGTATGCTCAGAATCTGAATCTAATGTACTTTCTATATGCACAGGATAGAACATATTTTCTATGTGATTCTGGATTCAGGAACTAGAGTCAATATAAAACTCTTTTCCTATTTCAGACGATGAAACCTTTATTCCCTTAGGTGCAATACCTTATTGTAAGGAATTCATTTCAATACAAGTTTCAATCGATTTTCTCAAATCTGTCACTTTTGTGATGATCAGATTGGTCAACTTTACAGCATAACCACTTCCCCTCGCTAGATGACTCCCATCATAGGGCGGTATATTGGCTGTTTTCATATGACACATGGAAAACATGAGTAACTCTTGGAGAATTTCGGGAAAACATCCTGAATTGGCTGTGCTTGATTGCTCTATGCCCAAGAATGACCGAAGAGATTGCTTGCCATCTTTAGCCATATGGCGTAGAGGCCGCTTACCAACGGTTGGGTCATAAGCTGGATAGCTATGTTAGCTATGTTGGAGGCTGGATAGCCATGATTGCACAGATTCGGTCCTCCATGATGAATAGACCTTTGAGAAATGGTGTCTGATGAATCAATACTTTTGACAACAACTCAACCTTTAGGTATGATGAAGAGCTTATGATCTTTGCTGCAATGCAATTGTTTGATGCGTACCACTGAAATGCCTTGTGATATAATAATCTCACTGCATAGGCTTTGTTCAATGGCGGTATGATCAGATATCTAATGATCCATGAAGACAAGATGGTTGGTATGGCTCATTCAGCAGGTATGCTTACCTCAAAGAGATGCCAATACACGGATACATTTCAAGACATAAGGGCAATAGACTTATTATGTAGTCTTCAAAGGCAGCTAGCATTTATGCTGCATTGGTCAGCTCAGTGGCTTTGACCTATCTAGGTGTTGTACTCAGGCCGTAGCCTGCATATTGCATTGAGTAATCTTGACACCTTTAATGATCCAATCAGATGAAATATCAAGAATGGTTGCCCTTTTTCAATGATCATCGGTGGCAGAGGCTATAGTGCTTGCACCGTGTCAATATACAATTCTAGTCTGGATACATACTAGACCAGAGGTATACAATGTCTAGGTCTTCAAAATCAAGCTCATATGTATGTCATGGCTGATGACCTTAGAAATGTTTGATGCATATATGTGTCAACTTCATGGAGTTCTGCATGGTTTGACTGTATATAGTCAGGCTTACCAAAACAAAAACGATGATGCAACTTAATTGTTTTATTATTTGTTTTTATTATTTATTTGGTTTTTAGTTGTATTTTTAGCTTATCATCTTCCCCCCTCAAGGAAGTGTATTGCTAGGCGGTTGTCAAGCGCCGTTTAAATACAACAGAGGTCCGACCTCCATGTGATGACGTGATAGCTTACTATGAAGCTGGATAGCAGTTCTCGGGATGCAGCCCATTGCACCGAAGGTGCATTGCAGTCGTTGGGATGCAGCCCGAATTCACGCCATCAGCGTGGGTCATATAGTGCCCAAGCATGTGCTGTATATATACAACACTACCCTCCAGCGGCGAAGTGGTTTGCTATTACCGTCATCGTATGCTGTGGGATATCAATATATAATCAGAGAGCATGGTGATATGTGTACCATGTTTGTCAATATCGGAGAGACTGTGTCTTCTTTAAAATCCTCATGACTATATGTATAATGGTGCTATACTGATGTCAACACCTTCTCTCTGAGTGATTTATTGATTTCAGATGTGATGTCGTGGCAGTCAACCTTGTCCGCTTGTACCGGAGGTTGTATGAATTGTGTCCACGTCATTGGCACATATTGTGTCCATATTGTGTCCATGCATACGCGATCTCAGCGCAGGTCACAATACAGTGCCCGAGCATACGCGATTTTAGCGTAGGTCACATTGTGCCTCTATTTATTACATCTGAAAATATATGTTACTCATCTTTGTGAGTCTAGACGGCATTGTGCTGATTGCAATGCTTTCTCTGGTGACTTATATATCACAGATTATACCAAATGTGGTGATCAGTCCAGTGCAATATTTTGTCACCGGAATGTACAGGGATTGTAAATGATTGCAATCCAGCCGGAGGAACAATCTCAACAGCTATTCTGTACTATAATGAATTCATCGGAGTTATACTCATTTCGACGATTCGAAACCCATGTCATTTGTAGTGATGACAACTCATGTGAATATATAGGGTTTTTATCAGAATGCTTTTATGTGATGTCAACATTTTATGAACAATTCACTTGCATCTCAGGACAAAGGAGTTACGCTTGGAAGGTCTTGCATGGTGGTCACCAACAGTTATCAGCTGTTATTCGGGTGCCATATTCTGCCTTCAGCACTGGGACTATATCAACCAGTCTTACAGCGATACACTTGTCCTTCCCACTCTTATGCACGGCTATAGTGCCAAAGTGTATCAGGTGGGATATATATATATATATACATTATATAACTATCATCTTATGATCCAGGACATGCAATTAAGCATAGTATCAGGGATATGTTATGTATATAGTTCAGCATTCCGAACTTACTCGAGGATGTAAATGCTGAGTAAGAGTCAACTTATAGTCATTGGGATGTAGTTTCCCATCCGATTTTACACTTTGTTAGTGATGGTGGATTTAACGTTGTACAGATTTCAACGTTACTTGTGGATGCAGTGGTTTTATCAAAAGCAATCCATCAGAAATCACCAGATCGGAATATAAAATGGATATGTGTGTGATCCTATCCACCTTCTTCCCCCCTCGAGGAAGTGTGAACACATAGGCAGTCAGTTGCCTATATATCTCATATATCATAGCTTATAGCTTATAGCTTATAGCTTATAGCTTGCAGTCCTTTTAGGAAGCAGCTTATACAGTTTTAGGGTTGCAGCCCTGCAGTCTTTGGGTTGTAGCCCGAAATATTATCATGTCTGTGCTGATTACAGCATGATATATATATATATATATATGCCAAACACGAAGTGTATCCAATATTTAGGTGGCATTTAGGGCATGTTACGTTACAGTGGCCCATATATCCCCCACATTGTGTTTAGGGTGTTACTTGGTATCAGTAACCCTAAAGTATGTTAAATTAAAGCAGTATAAACATTTTGCAAACATATTTAAGCAAAGCTGCATTTAATTTCACACTGTATGTTACGTGGTTTGCAAGAGGTATGTTACACCCTTGACACACACATTTAATTTTAGGGGTGTTACATTGTGTTACAAGTGCTGCATAAATCAGGGAATATTTGTTGATAGCTGAATAATCAGATCAGCAAAAAAAATCAACCCGATTTTTTCATTTTGAAATCATGCGTGGAGCATTTTTACGCATTTTGTTACAGTCAATATGTATACCCCTATATATTACACACCTAATATCTAGGGTGTTACACGAGATATGACCATGCTCATTATGATTTTCTGATACCTTAATAGGTATAAAATCGTAATATCAAATAAAATAGGGTCGAAATTTCAATTTTGAAATCTATCGCAAACGAATTTCACCCATTTTGCCCATTTTTCGGCTATTTATTGTTTTCCATAGTAATATATCTCTGTGTGTGTGTAAGCTGCAAAGTACAGAAGTACTGCAACTTACTTCACCTTTGCACATGACAATTTTCATGGCATAAAAGTGAATATTTCTGTATGTCAACATCTGTGGTTGATCATAAATGTAGGTTTTACTGATTTGAAACCCATGGAAGTTAATGCAATAATAATAATAAAACATTTACGTCGATGAGTAAGGCAATGCCTTCGGAACGATCTACTCGAGTCTGTTCCCCTCATACATGACATTAATGCACTCCCTGATGATATATTAGGTGTACCAACTATAAGCGGATTAACCACTTTAGTGATAACTTATCAACCTATGATATGTTTGAGCATATGACTGTGCACTAAGAGTATATCAAAATGATATCTCTAATTTTCAAACATATCTGGACACAGCTTGATAATAATCAAAGCAGTTTAGCACAACACATATGTGTGTGTGTGTGTGTCCACAACAACCTATGTCAGCTCAATAGATATATGTACTGATCTGATTAGGTACATGCTTTTGTGCTGATCAATACTGAGTCAATTGTCAGAATGCAGTATAGTGGATGTTGTTGCTCCAGCGATATGTGAGAGTGGATGGACTGTGCTCAACAGTTACCAGCTGTTATAATGAGCACAGTATTCTGCCTTCGGGTCTGGAGATATCTCCATCCAGCCCTACAACATGTTGCTTTATCCTGCTCCCATATCTATCGCCATCTCTGACATCCCACACGCACATGTGTTTGTGGAATGATATCCATATTATCATGCACATAATGGACATTATAGTTGATCAATTCACTCTGAGTCAGTGAATGTCATCATATACAATAATGTCAATGTGTGTGCAATGTGCAATACTTATTGATTAGTACTTTTGCCAGTGTGTGTGTGTTCACTTTACACACTTACAGGAAGATAACTTCTGGTATTACAATATTCCCAGATTGTTTATCATGCAGGATGATGATCAGCATACCATGTACTGAATGAATCTAGCATGATATATATCAGGTTAGGAGTTATTGTAATCCTGTTATAATCTCATTCACAATAATGAGTTGCTGGTTTATTTTACATGTAGCTCTGGTGAGTATTCCATCCAGTAATCCACCATAGAACGTGCATGTGATCCGAAGAGCATCTCGGCTCCACCGGGACATGACGAGCTAATTATGATGTCAAGATTACTTTCAGGCACCTTATGCTAACATGGTTCTAATATAACTTAGCATGCACTGCAATATGCTTGTGCAATGTTCAATGTATTGCAATATGATGCTAGTGTTCCAGTTGTTAACGTGATCAAACTGGTATATATACTACAGCTGATATCGTGATCAAGCTGTTTTGGTGATGCATGCACAATTTACAATATTGCAGTCACTCAGTATAGAATGTATATATGGTGTAATGCTGCATGTACTCACTATGTGCTGCATGTTGGTGAATGCTGCAAGTGGAGTATTAGTGCATGTGTGTGTGTGTGTTGCAATCATTGCAATCTCAGTACACACATATCTTGCACACTATATTGCAAATAAGCATACAAATTCTGATGATTTGAAATATCTCTGCAGTCATCAAGATATAGTGTGAAATGCTGCAATATGGTGATCATGCGTCCATCATGCGTCCATCCAAAGTATCCCTGCGAGTATACAAATGTTTTGCAGAGGATATTGACGCGCGCATACGATGCATATATTGTCGCCATATGATCAGCACATGATACGAGTGCTGACTTGTGCGCGGATCATGAATCCGCTGATGTTTTCTATGCCGTATCTCATACTGCGTAATTTTTTCAACTGCGAATCATCCATGCGCGTACATTTAATTGCCGCGCATACTTCTGACTGCGAATCGCTTCCGCGAGAACATATGATTGTCGCGCATGCTTACAGCTGCAAATCGTTTTCTCGCGCATATATGATCGCCGTACAGTATACATTTCTCAAAACTGCAAATCGTTCTGTGCGCATATGTGATCTCAAAGCATTCGTATGCCTCATGCACACCTTTTCGCACAGTGTATACGACGGTCAGCTGTATGTACGATCCTGCGAATGCGACAAATATCCTCGCGCATTGTCTTCGCTATTGTAGCGGTATGTGCTGTATATCAATATTCGTATTTATTCGACTGCGTCGCCAAATATGCTTGCGCTCCGCAACCTGTAAACACAAAATTATTGATATCTACGCGCTGCACTCACTTGAGTTCTCGTTTCTCGTGCCTGACGAGTTAGAATACCATCTGATACGGGCTGATATGCGAGCCCTTAGTATATCAATATAAAGCGTTGTGTTATAGAACGGTTGTCAGGGTTATGACCGATGACATATGTGTCATACATGTCATACGTGTCATACCTGTCATACATGTCATACCATGTCATGTCATGTCATGTCATGTCATATATTATTATGACAGTCGACAGTATGGTCGATCATGACTGTACAGGTCGAGTCGCGTCATACATTTATGACAGTCTTCAGTACGGTCGACGATGACTGTACATGTCGCCAGATGATTATGTCACATCATCAGGCATCCCTGTCATCGAGAGTTCGTACTCCGAACTCGAAGATGACAGAGCAAAGATACATCTTGTCGATTCTTCAAGAACCATCTTTCGCTTTAGCATGCACGGAACATGCATGCACAGCACGAACGAACTAGTCGTTTATACAATGCTGGTCGTTCAACCTACGTCTCGGGTTCA
This sequence comes from Cymbomonas tetramitiformis, assembly GCA_001247695.2. NCBI lineage: Eukaryota > Viridiplantae > Chlorophyta > Pyramimonadophyceae > Pyramimonadales > Pyramimonadaceae > Cymbomonas > Cymbomonas tetramitiformis. The sequence continues at coordinate 28,251 of LGRX02035491.1, forward strand.
CAACCCAATGGCGGTACCATCTAAGATGATGGGAGACGTAGGTACTTAAGTGAGGAAGCGTTGTGCTTCAGCAGCTCTAGATTCATAGACTGCACTCACAACCCGCTATATTGTTCACTTGTGTATGCTGTTCAACTGCACAGTGATTATCGATAATATTGAATATTATAACAGGACTCGCATAGCTCAGTCCTTATCAGTATCTGTCAGGGTTATGACCGATGACACATGTGTCATACATGTCATACGTGTCATACCTGTCATACATGTCATATGTCCATGTCATGTCATGTCATATATTATTATGACAGTCGACAGTATGGTCGATCATGACTGTACAGGTCGAGTCGCGTCATACATTTATGACAGTCGTCAGTACGGTCGACAATGACTGTACATGTCGCCAGATGATTATGTCACATCATCAGGCATCCCTGTCATTGAGAGTTCGTACTCCGAACTCGAAGATGACAGAGCAAAGATACATCTTGTCGATTCTTCAAGAACCATCTTTCGCTTTAGCATGCACGGAACATGCATGCGCAGCACGAACGAACTAGTCGTTTATACAATGTTGGTCGTTCAACCTACGTCTCGGGTTCACAACCCAATGGCGGTACCATCTAAGATGATGGGAGACGTAGGTACTTAAGTGAGGAAGCGTTGTGCTTCAGCAGCTGAAGATTCATAGACTGCACTCACAAACCCGCACATACGTTCACTTGTGTATGCTGTTCAACTGCACAGTGATTATTGATAATATTGAATATTATAACAGGGCTTGCATAGCTCAGCCCTTATCAACGGTAACACACGCGTAAGTTTATTAGCGGGGATGAGTGCAGACTTTTGTGAGAAGATACCGCTCTAGCACAACGCTAGCTCATCTATACCGAATGTCTCCCATCGCATAGATGGTACCGCCATTGGGTTGTGAACCCGAGACATTGGTTGAACGACTGGTATCGGCTGAACGAATGATGCGTTCGCCCTATGATACCCGCATGCTTGTTCCGCACATGCTAGAAGCGAAGATGATTTCTTGTTTGGTACTTCAAGATTGTATCTTGCTTCGCCATCTTCGAGTTCGACATACGAACTCTCGATGATAGGTGTCATTCAAGTCTTTCCTTAAATAAATGACAGATGATGTGACTTATCATCTCGATGACATGTACCGGAATATCCTAGATAGTACACCAGATATCAGATAGTCCCGTACTCTTGTGGATAAACTGTATAAGATAAATAAACCCTAAGCTAGATATACCCGGAACGGTCTCGGACGGTCTCGGAGTCTAGCCTACCTGTGACACGGCGTGTGTCACAGTACGAACCTACAGATCGGTCAGCAGTCCAGTGTTGGTCCTAGGGATCTGTCATAGGGGCCTGACCGGGACTCCCAGTCAGGGCTGCCTATACAGATTTCAGCACACCACCCCAGCACTGTGGGTGGTGACTGGCTAGGAGAGTCAGAAAATGTAAAGCTGTAAGTGTTAGGGCAGGAGCCAGGGTGACAAGGCCTAACTGCTAATCTAACTGTGCAATTCTGATACACAAATTAGAACCCTCTAGCTAGCACAAGAGCAGAAACTCACAGGCAATTAAGGTCCTGCTAAACTACTGAAAGGCTCTGTGTCAGCAAGTCAAATTGAAGATTTCAAAGGTGTCAAAGTAAAACCATAAACCAGATTGAAGAAGTCTTTGAGGTCACAGGAGTTCTGCACACCACCATGTTGGTGTGCCTCCAGAGTGAGCAAGAAGTCAATCGACAGTACCAAAGTAGTCAGCGGTGGCCTCACGGAAGTCCATCCCATAGTAGGAAGTAAAGTAACCAGCTCCATAATAGTGCCCCGCATCAAGAGGACCGCTCTCATGTAAGGCCATGCCGTAGTAGAATGCCATGTCAATACCCAAATCCGCTTGAGCCAAATCCTGAAATGCTAAAAAGCTCAAAGTGTCAGGAGGCTCGGGCGGCTGAAGCTGTGGCACATCGTCAGGCAATAGGAGACCCTGAGCCGTCATCACCGGATCAAGAAAATCATTCGTAGAGAAAAATGACGGAGCCTCCCAATCGAGATCACCACCAGGCGAAGGCATCTCCGTAGCCGACCGAGCGTCGGGCACGGCTGCCACTCCCATGATCGAGATGCAAAGAACGAGGGAAAGGAGGAAAGGAATGCCCCACGGACCAACCGTGGCAGGGAAGCCCCAGGGCGGCTTCCCACAACCGTAGGTCCTCTGCTCGCCCACGGGTGGCCCGGAAACATGATTGGCCGACGGAGGCGAGCCCCGCGGCTTCAGCCGGAAGCTGCCGTCGGCAAAGTCCTCGTAGTCGTCGGTGTCGTAGCCTGTCAGGTCAGACGGGTGGACAGCGGCGTGATTCACCGTCTGCACGAAGCCTCCGAACTCACCGTGCGTCGCCTCCGTGGTGGTCACCCGCGCCGATCGAACTGGCGCGGGCTGTACATCCTCTACCTGCGAAACAGGCATAGCAGGGGCCGGCACGGCGGATGCCGATGCCGCCGCACCACCTGCCGGAACCTGCCCCTCCGGTGTGATCCCCGCCGCAGCGGCAGGGCCACACACCAGAGCCGATGCATGCTCCTCAACCGCACTCCCGGGAACAAAGGATGCGTGAGTGTAATGTACCTGCTCTTGGGCGGCCTGAACCTCAGAGGTGAGGGCATCAAGCCGCCGCAAGATGTCCTCGTCGTCGGTCCCGCCAGAAGGCGGAGGCGGTACGCTGAATCCGTAGGCCGACACGTCGATGCCGCCAATCCCGCCCGCGGAAAGCACAGCGGGGGGACCATAAGCCGAAGCCGCACGGGCGAAGGCCTCCGGTCCATCATCCGCAGCCTCCTGGAAAACCTGCACAAGTGCCAGGGTGTGAAGACCCTCCGCATCCTCCTCCTCAATAGGAATGCAGAAGGCCGCTGCCGTGGCCGACGAATGCTGGCGCCCACCAAGAGGGCAGTCGCGGTACGCGTGATAGGCGTCCCCTTTGCCCGCCTTGCGGCAACGGTGGCAAAGGGGCTTGGCCTTCATGCTGTCCCTGTCGAACCCCACAGACGGTGCCGGGTGCACACCCACTCGATGGCCTCGCGGATGCTGCTTACCGCGCGGCTGCGGCTGCTGCTGTCGCTGAGCCGCGCCCGCACGATTGCCCTGCACAAGCGCCTTCAAGGCGGCGATTTCGTCGAGAAGGACCGCGTACTCAGAAGACGTGATAAGGGCGGAGGGCTTACCGCCCGCCCCCAGTGTCTGCTTCTCACGCACTGCCGCCCCATCATCCGACTGCGCCCAGGCCTGAAAGATGGCCACGACGAGCGCCTGGAGCGAGCGGAGAGTGACCCCGCTAAGGTCACCCGCAAGCGGGTACCGCACCTTCACCGCCGCGTAGAACACGGGGTCGAGGCGGTTGTAGAGGGACAACTTACGGGTCTCGTCGGTGGGCTGCCAGTCAGGAGCGCGGTTATCCCGCACCAGACGTTGCTCACGAGCCAAGATCGGCTGCGGGTCAACGCCTGCGGGATAACGAAGCGCCGCATGCTCCTGCTGGTGGCTCTCGCGAAGGACCGTCGGCACGCTCCCCTTGATGATGTCGATGAGGGCACGACGTCCATCTCGGTCAGCCGAAGAGTCCGTACCCCGAAGCCAGGTGTCGGCCACAGAGTTGCGCTCCACGACGAGGGCCAAGACGTCATAGAGTAGTCCATTAACCTTCTCGACAACCAAAGAGGTGGGGTCGTCGAGGTCAAAGGGGGCCAAGTCCAGTCCAGCGGACTCAAACTCGGTCCGAAGCTGCACCACCAACTCGGAGAGGCGGTCGGTGTCGTCGGTACCACGATAATGATGTTTCTTGGAACCAAGGATATCCTCGCGGACACCCTTGGCCCAAGCCCGATGTAGTCTCCCCTTGTAGACCACGTCGACCGCAGCGTGCTGGTCAACGAGATGCTTCCGCTACGCGACAGCGGCGTCGGAGTTGCTGGAAGGATTAGGGGGCACCACAGGCGGGGTGCTAGCGGTTGGGGTGTCCCGAACCGCATCTATAAGCCGTATAGAGGCGTCCAAGTCGGAGTCCTTCAATAGGCGTTTACGAGCTCGTGTAGATGTCGCCATTCTTCTGAAAGCCAGAGAAAAGATGATGCGCGGCAGCACGTTTGGGTGTTGTGGCGGAAATGGAGGGATGACGTAACGGCAGAACGTGCGGAGCGGCGAAAAGAGCGAAGGGCACTTGCAAATGTCGGCGTGGTCGAAGGTGTCCGGAGCACCAGCCCAAAATACGTAAACCAGCGTGATCAGGGCAGGTAAAGTAACGCAAATGAACATTGCCAATCCCAAGCAATAGCAACGCGCGGTGCCCATGACTCGCAGCCGCAAAACACGTCTACCGTAAAATCATGTCCAAATCCTAGTCGCACCCAAACGCGCAAGTGCGCACCACCTCTTCAAGCGGCTGCTTAGCCAATCATGGCCAAGATAGCAAGTGGAATGAAAACGTGGATGGGGCCACGACCTACCGGAATATCCTAGTACACCAGATATCAGATAGTCCCGTACTCTTGTGGATAAACTGTATAAGATAAATAAACCCTAAGCTAGATATACCCGGAACGGTCTCGGACGGTCTCGGAGTCTAGCCTACCTGTGACACGGCGTGTGTCACAGTACGAACCTACAGATCAGTCAGCAGTCCAGTGTTGGTCCTAGGGATCTGTCATAGGGGCCTGACCGGGACTCCCAGTCAGGGCTGCCTATACAGATTTCAGCAACATGTACAATCATAGTCGACCGTACTGACGACTGTCTGTCATTATAATATATGACATGACTCGACATGACATGACATGGTATGACATGTCTGACAGGTATGACACGTATGACATGTATGACACATGTGTCATCGGTCATAATCCTGACACCTGCCTAGAGATTAGCTATGGATTAGCTTCCTAGATGTGCGGAAGAGCTCTCTAAATTTGAGTTGTGTTTAGGGTTTTAGCACGTGACGGCAGTATCTGACAATCTTTGTTGTGGACTGGGACCGCCCTGACCAAGAGTACAGGCCCCCAGTTGTGCTAAGTTTCCTCCTGAAGTTGAGTAGGGAGTTTGTTGCTTTATTTCACTACTAGCTCCGGTCACCACCCTAGGTGGTGTGCTGGATTTGACACTGTGACACACAAAACTGTCACATGTCACTTCCTATAGTAGGCTGGGTGACCGTCACCAGTAGACGGGAAACACCCGTTAGGTATTTATGTATGCCTCTCTTTTATCTATCACCTTTTACCGTTCTAATTCCGTAACCCTTAACTCAGGGTTTATCGCGCTAGTTAGATATATATTACCGCCGAACTATATATCCACCATTCGGTGAGACAGATAATCAGAATAGATAACCGGTGAGAATACTCAGTCTTCCCGTTATATGTTCGGGGTCTAGGGTTCCGGGACCGGTGACAGTCATACACCCTAACTATAGGAATGACAGTCGGGGCGTCACGACTTCCAACACGTGTGCGTCCCCAAGGATCTTCAAGCAAAACAGAAGGGAAACGCCCACAAGTGGTGGCCGATAACCTCAGGGAGAATAAGAGATATACGATATATATATATATAAGAAAAAGAAAAAAACCACGCCCGTTGGGCGAGATATATATATATATAATAATAATAATAATAATAATCGAGATATATATATATAATATAATATATATATATGCAATACAATAATAAGATATATATTATATCGCGGTCGAACTGAATACAAAAACGCGGACGAGTCACTGTTTGCTAAGATGGTTAAAATACAACAGTGAGTGTTTTAAGTGTTTTAAGCTTGGAGCTACAGTGAGACGGGACTGTGACACCGCGACTGGTGACACTTCAGGTCGAGGGGTGAATGATAGAGGGCCCACTGGCCCCCCACTATATATGGGGGAAATTGGGCTCCCCGTGAATTTGAGGGGTGGTGCACATGGATTGGATAATATCGGCGACTTGACCGGAGCGATGGGTGCTTTTGACAGAAAGGGTGATCTGAGGGTATATGTATAAGATATATATATGCACGATATGTCACAGAAAACACAGTGCCGGGTGCTCGGAAACGGAATAGCAATAAACTGGTAAGACATACAGACGGACTATCTAACTAGAGAAGGCTAAAGTGACGGAGACACGGTCACGTGTGACACATGCCACACACAGTGAGGGGTGACGCAAGGAGAAGCAGGCCCCCATACAGTGGGGGGGAAATCGGCTTCCCCGTGACACCACCTCACCCCGAAGGTGTGAGTGGCAATCCCAGAGCAAGCAAACCCTAAAACCTAAACCCAATGTCACTTAATGTCAAAGTTCAACGAAGGGCCCATTGCGGCCAGCTAACGACTGGCAAGATGCGGTCAAACTTTGGACGAAGCTAATTGCGGCTAAGGTTAAAGCTAGTTGGTTGGAGCTCGGCGGTCAGTTGAAGTAATGATTGGAGGGATCCACGGCGTCGATCGGAAAGCCGGCCAGTCCTCATCGTCGTCAAGGAGAGCGTGCATGACGACCGGCTCTGCCTCACAGTCGGAGTCTCCGCTCGCAGGGTGCGGAGCCGTGTCAGCGGGATGCGGCTCAGCCGCTGGCTCGGCAACATCGTCATCGGAGCCCGCTGCGGCGTGATCGAGCGGCGGAGGCGGGTCAGGGACAGGAGCAATGAAGGTCATTACCGACCCGACCGGCTCAGGGTCGGCCGGTGCGGGGTCGGCCTGCCCGTCCGCCACCACCACAGACTGCGCGGAGGCACCACCAGCTGCTTGTAGGGACGCCATGGCCGATGCGAAATCCCGTGGAAGCGGTCGATTGCCCACAGGCAGAGCCGAGGGAGGTGCACGCGTGGGGGAGAATGCTGCCACGCAGGTGTAAGGGCACAGGCCCTTAGTCCCAGGGTGAGAGTCTGTGAGGCCCCACAGCCGGAAACATGTGATGCATGGGAATCCGACGCCCTTCCACCGCTTCAGCGGTGAGCCAGGGGGGTCCACACGCCACTCACCAACACACTTCATGGCGTAGCCGGGCTTCTTCTCCACGGTGACGGAGTTGAAGGACGGGTTCTTCTGCCGATCACCACCACCACCACCACCAGACAGGGAAGCGTCGGCGGGGGTGGCAAATGCCAACTCCTCCTTCCACACCGTGCGGATACGCAAGCACAACGTGGAAAAGGAGAAGGGGGCACCGGCTCGAAGGTCGCGGATGACGTTGACGTACAACGGGTTGACGAAGGGCGTTTTCTTGGCGGAGTCGGCCAGGATGTGCCAGAGGTCTCGGGCGCGTTTGGACTCGCGCTGTAGTCAGGGTTGATTCGGGCGTGTTTGTCGCCCAAGGTGCGGATGGTGGTGAGCTGGGGGGCGGGGTCCTTGTGCTCGTCGATGATGACAGCACGCATCTTCACCCAGTAGCGGTCGGAGTCGGAGTCAGGGACGCCCTCGACCTCAAACCGTAGTCGCTGGAGAACATAGCGGCCGTCACCAGGATGGGAGCTCGCGGCCTCGGAGTATAAGGCCAAAGCAGTTCCACGAAGTAGAACTGGAAGGATTGTGAAGATGATCTCGTTGAGCACGACGTGATAAAAGTCGTAGTCGTGCTCGAGGTCGAGGAGCTTGGAGAACTCCGTGAAGGAAACAGGGTACAGTACGTGTCTCATGGCAGCGAGCAGAGCAGTAAAATCCGTGTCTGCGGAGTCGTTGTCAAGGGTATAGCCGTTTTTAGGGTTAAACCCTCCAGGACGCAAAATGGTGACGATGTCGGTGGAGTACGTGAAAGCATAAGACAGCTGCTCAAGGTACTCGTCCTCCCTCCCCTCCTCCACCGGCGTGGACATGAGGACCGACGGATCGTTGAAGAACATGAAAGGCGTGGGCGAAGGACGCAATGAGGAAGGACGCGAACGTAGAGAGGCGGTGGAAACAATGCGTCTCGGTCGTGTCGGACCCGGCGTCGTAGTGCCAGAATCTCCAGAGGGCGGGGAAGGAGTAGCACTAGCCCGTCGTGCCGATCGAAGCGCCTCTGCGAGGGTTGATTGGCGGTGTTGAGACATCGGAAGGAAATAGCCGGCCAGTGTGAAGGAATAAAAGGGAAAGAGGGAATTTTGGCCGAAGGAAACCGTGGAAAACCTTTCTCGTTGACGGTAGGCAGCCCAGGTGTTGTCTTAAGGAAATTTGGTTGCGGTGAATGCGCCGTAACCGTAAGGTACTTTTGAGGGAACTTTAGAATCGGCAAATAGCCAAAGCGAGCTGATGCCTACCGAAACACCACTTAGCGTGAAGTGGGTCGATAACCTGACAGAAAGGGTGATCTGAGGGTATATATATAAGATATATATATGCACGATATGTCACAGAAAACACAGTGCCGGGTGCTCGGAAACGGAATAGCAATAAACTGGTAAGACATACAGACGGACTGTCTAACTAGAGAAGGCTAAAGTGACGGAGACACGGTCACGTGTGACACATGCCACACACAGTGAGGGGTGACGCAAGAAGAAGCAGCGTGAGCGAGGCCCCGCTGGCGAATTTACTTATGAAACCGCGGAAAACCTTTCTCGTTGACGGTAGGCAGCCCAGGTGTTGTCTTAAGGAAATTGGTTGCGGTGAATGCGCCGTAACCGGAAGGTACTTTTGAGGGAACTTTAGAATCGGCAAATAGCCAAAGCGAGCTGATGCCTACCGAAACACCACTTAGCGTGAAGTGGGTCGATAACCTTACAGAAAGGGTGATCTGAGGGTATATATATAAGATATATATATGCACGATATGTCACAGAAAACACAGTGCCGGGTGCTCGGAAACGGAATAGCAATAAACTGGTAAGACATACAGACGGACTATCTAACTAGAGAAGGCTAAAGTGACGGAGACACGGTCACGTGTGACACATGCGACATGCCACACACAGTGAGGGGTGACGCAAGAAGAAGCAGCGGCCCCCATACAGTGGGGGGGAAATCGGCTTCCCCGTGAGCTTTTTCACTTTGAGTCGACCTCTTGGGACACTCAAATGAAATTGCTTTAGCCGCTCAGTCCCAAAATTTAAGTGGATAAAGAAAGTTTCGATGAAACCGACAAACGTATTAGTTAACCCTCCGCACCCTCGAATTGCGGGTGTTTTTTAACGTGATTTCAAGGCAGTTGTGGCACATTTTGAAGCGTGGAATAGGGATTTCCCCGGCCACCGATAGAACCAAAGGAAATTCAACTCTCAACGATTAATATGCGCCATCGCATGCATGACTCCCCCTAGTACAAGCCGCGCCCACGGTGACGTCATAGAAATTGTCGGGGAAAAAGTTGACCCTCTCGTACTATAGAGGGTCTGCAACGTTTCCCCTTCGCTTGATTTCGCCTGTGTTGTGACACTGGGACACTATACTTAATACTATTGTGTAGACTCGTGACACTGTGACAATGCCAATCGACAATGCAGCGACAGCGACGGCGACACTTGGACTTCGACAGCCGGACAGGCGCAACGGCAGGCGGGAGGAGGCAGACGCGAGACGGGAGCAGACCGAGACGACCACGAGATCGAGAGCTCAGACGTCAGAGCACGAGACTCAGAATGTGACACACTGATCAACTGACACTTGACTTCACACTACAAGGGAACAACTGCAACGACGCGCGACGTCTACAGTAGTGTCACAAGTACTCGACTAGGCTCTATGCACTCTCGAGACACGAGACTCGAGAGCCCTTCCTCGTTGTCGTTCCTGCTGTTCCAGCTTGACCTCTCCAGCACCCGTCCAGCACTCCAGCTCGATGAAGGCGATGTCTGATGATCTCGATGCACGCGTCCAGCTCATCCTCGTGGCTCTTAGTTGAGTCGTAATGCATGGGTGTTTTCATTGGACCGCTTCAACTTGCACCGAAAGTTAAACCAACGGAACTCCTCGTGCATTAGTCTTGCCGATAATTCCCCTGCAATTACCTTGGATACATCTAGCACGGGTCGTTACTGCTGAACGGCTTGAGATCGCACGTGTGATCTGACTAATTGACTCGTTCAAAAAAACCTATCCGGCGAGCTTGGGTGCGGTCTTGCTTCACCTTTGAAGATGGGTTCAAAGCCTGATGACGAGTACGCCTTACCCTCATCTTTCATTGCCCTATCCTTTCAGTTTCTTTAAGTAGAGTGTGTAGACCTTGACTTCTGTGGTTTATGTTCGTTCTTGCATAGTTTTTTCCTGTGCTGGGCTACTCTTATGTTTAAGACCCCTGGAGTTCTATCACCCGCACGGCGCGACCTTGTGAATCACCCTAAATACTATTTCGGGTTGTTGGCCTTGCTGGTATGTAGTGACGTTTGGCATGTAGAAGTATTCTCGCACCGCTGCTACAAGAGTCGAATATTTGTCAAGAAACACTGAAATTTCCTTGCGTAGACCGAATTGTGTTGATTCTGCGGACTTCTGAAACGTGGATGTTTTGTTTTTATGGTCTGCTGTTCCACGCCTCTTTCCCTCGGTCTCCTTAAGTTTGAAAGTTTGCGACGTCTGCAGTTATGACTACTTGTTCAAGGTTGTGCTGATCGGCGACACTGGGGTCGGGAAGTCCAACTTGCTTTCTCGGTTCACCCGTAATGAGTTTTGCTTGGAGTCCAAGTCCACTATTGGCGTGGAGTTTGCAACCCGAAGCATTCAGGTGAATGCTTGGTTTCTCTGTCTGTTCTTGCGTGCTTGGCTTTTTTCTGCGACACCCCATCTTTGCACCCGGTAAACTACAAGTCTCTCCGACGCACCTGCTCTTCTTAAGCGAAAGAGCATAGAAACTTCTATGTGACCGGGATTACAGCTGTCTCATGCTGTTTCGTGGACATATGTTAGTGAAACTCGTGTTTCATCTTAACTGACCGAACGTGCTGCTGACGTTTCTCGTTTGTAATCACGCACCAGGTTGATAACAAGACCATTAAAGCGCAGATATGGGATACCGCTGGACAAGAAAGGTTTGTTCTTATTTTTTATTTGATATGCATACTCGACGTTTCCTTCTAAACCTGACAACTGCCGCTGCTTTGCGGCTTCAGTGCTGTATCTCTCACAGTTGCTGTTCCTTTTCGGTTCAAGCACGATACTTCTTTTTCCTACTTTGAACCTCTCCGACTGAGCTCTGAGTGCTGATGTGCCCATATTTAATCTATTTAAACTTAAGCGATAGAGGAGGTGCAAGTTCACGCTGCCTAACAGTCCGAAGAAACATGTGCGCTGTATGATCGATGTGAAAGCTAGCATTACTCGTGTCACTCATCGTCTCCTTCGTTGGTGTAGGTACCGGGCAATCACCAGTGCGTATTACCGCGGTGCTGTTGGGGCCCTTCTCGTGTATGACATTACCAAGCACGGTGAGACACCGTTTCTTCTGCTTCTGCCTTGCTTCCCTTTACTTCCGGCCAGTTTTTTGAACCAAGCATCTATTTTTCAAAAACACGGAGGTTTTTCTCATCGACTTCTGCTTCAGTTAGGGCTTTGCCTCCTTTCGCGGTTGTAATTCTCACAACGAGAGGGGACGTATTTTCACGACCGTTCATTTCACTGATATTCGAGCGATTACTCTTCGCGCGCAGAAAGCTACGTGCACGTTGAGCGCTGGTTGAAGGAATTACGTGACCACGCAGACTCCAACATTGTAAGTACCCAAACGTACACCGAAGCGAACACGTTCAGGGACAGCGATCTGGTGTTATGCTAGCTCTGTCGTTGCTACTGCGTGTTCTTTCTTTTGAAAAGCTTTTTCTGGTTGTGTGAGTGAGATGTGTGGCCTCTAGCCTGTTCAGAGCTTTCTGTTGGAACAGGTAATCATGCTTGTTGGTAACAAGAGCGATCTGCGCCATCTGCGCACCGTGAACACTGAGGAGGCCAGCGCGTTCTGCGAGAAGGAAAGTCTTTCCTTTATCGAGACCTCGGCTCTTGAGTCCACGAACGTCGAGTTGGCTTTCCAGCAGATCTTGACAGAGATCTACAACATCGTTAGCAAGGTGCGCTGCTTTCGGTTGGGCGCGTGCGAGTGCGAACATCGTCAAAACAGGACTGCGGATCATGAAACCTGTTTTGGATGCACTTTTTAGCGACGTATTGCAGATCTCCAATACTTGGCATTTTCAGATCTCTTCGAATAGAGTGCCACGGATATGATATTACACAATTTTTCTTCAAAACGGGAAGCGCGGCGGCTGTATGACATCGGTATGCGGCTGTTTCAGAGAGCTATCGACAGTGGTCAGGACGTCGCAGTCCAGCCCACACCAGGCAAGATCATTGAAGTTAAGCCAGGTATGCAAACGTGTGACGAATAGAGTTTGCTTTCTGAACGTTGTCTTAACGTTACCTGCCCAACGAAAATCTCCTTGCTATTTTTACAAAAAAACTTGCTCTGTTGCAAGCTTTATCAATATGCAAAACCGACAGACTGGTGGGTATGCTGATATGCTTCACAACACAGTTACGACCGAAGAAAAGAAGAAGAGCTGCTGCTAACTCGCGGCAGTGCCTACGGTGAGCACTCTGGCCTCTCGTGCACCTGGCATTCCAGACAAATTATATACCAAGAGAGTTTTGACAACTTCATGGTTTTGTTGATTTCACATGATGTGTGACACAAAGCCTTCTGCTATCCCTGACCCCATAGTTTGTGCAGTGAAGAAGCAGCTGCTTGGGACGTGTCTTGTGGCCAGTCAACTGAAAAGTCCCCCTCTGTGTACAGGCAATAAAGGGACTTTGTTGAAGTATACCAACCAAACTTTTTCAAGTTGTCAAACGCTTAGTATTGTTCCCTTTGTACAACCAAGTTTTGACTCACCTTTGTACCACTTGAAGTCAGAGGCCATGTTTGTAGCTTTTCCTTTTAATTTGTAGGCCAATATTTCATCTCCTTGAAGCGAGGAGGAGCATGATCTGCACCATGGTATCTGGTTAACTGGTGTATGAACTTGACTTTGAATATATATTCTGTCCTAATTGCTTCTCAAAGATTTTTGAAGTGTAACTGCTTGTACCTTGATGATACTGTACAGTTCTTATTTTTTCAAATAATTGGATGTGAACATGTATGGGATCGATGCCTTGATATGAGGGCTACCGTTGCTTCTGCTTGTGCATGTGTAAATGGACTGTGATTAGAGAAAATCGGTTCGGCTTAGCATATCTGTAACAGTTGAGTTCCCAGTTGTATGTGAGACTTTTGCCAATTGCCGATGGGGATCTTTTGATGTTGGCCAACCTTTCCCCAATGATAACCATCTCTTTTGTGTGAAATGCTGTCCCTTTACATGTGATCATGATGACATATTAGGAATGCTCCCCAAGGGGCGGAGAGTTCAGCGGGATGCGACGTCATTGCGCTTATTTCTCCGTTTGTCTCTCCGCTACGAAAATGTGGTTTTGATTTTTGCAGAGGCGCTATGCCGTTGGATGAATCAATTTCCTGAATCTGCGGTAGCGACCTGCTCATTTGGAAAAGATTCTGTAACAAACGCCGGCTTCTCATGGTACCGGAGCCGGGTTTGTCCAGCTAGTGACAGGCGTGACAATTATGACGAGTGTGACAGACCTCGCGCGGGATGACTGCTCGAGAGAAACAGACTTGGTGAGGAAGATATGGTCATTGTCAGATGACCGCGAAGTGATAAGAGGATATGACAGTTACAATGTTGCCACTGACGTGTCAGTCAGAAGATGGGGAACGGTAACATTATTAAAGCTGGCATAGAATAGTGACTTTCTATTGGCAGATGAAAATTTCAGGGCGGAAGCCTGTCACAGTTTTTGCAGATGTGACAATGACTTGAGATATAAGTAAGCTCTGACCGCAGGTCAGGACTAGTGGACTCATTATTGTTTTGCCTTCGCAAGTGCTAGGTGGCTGTTCGCGTGCCAAGTGCTAGACCGCTAAGACAGCTCTGCTCACAGTTTTGTACAATAATTCGTACTTTTGGTTATTTTGTTGATCTTTTGATGAATATGTTATACTGCTGTTTTTATCTTTTTACAAAACAATAATGTCCTGCGCGGAGCGGCTTTTTATTTCGATACGAATTCAGAAGTGAGAGGCTCTTTGGCGACAAGTAGAAAGCGGTTGAGAACAGCGGATTCGGGAGACAGGCGACTCCAGGGACACCCTCAGTGTACTGGCGGACCCTTTTTCCAATTTTTATTTGGCGGTGCTTACACGGAAAAGGCTCCTAGTGGTGGCGACAGCGAATCAGCAGTTGATTACTATCTTAATGAGCAGTTTCTTATCTTGCGGTACCTTTAGCCTGGCCACCTTGTCTGACAGTGAATCCAGGGACACCCATGGTGTACTGGCCTAACTTTAAGCAGGTGTGTCACTAGAAGGTAATTAGCAGCGGCATCAGCCTGGACAGCGGCGGCGGCAGCGAATCAGCAGTTGATTGCTAGCTTAATGAGTGGTTCCTTATCCTGCAATATCTCTAGCTTGGCCACCTTGTCTGACAGTGAATCCAGGGACACCCATGGTGTACTGGCCTAACTCTAAGCAGGCGTGTCACTAGAAGCGGCACCAGCCTGGACAGCGGCGGCGACAGCGAATCAGCATTTGATTACCATCCTAATGAGTGGTTTCTTATCCTGCGGTTCCTCTAGCTTGGCCACCTTGTCTGACAGTGAATCCAGGGACACCCATGGTGCACTGGCCTAGCTCTAAGCAGGTGTGTCACTAGAAGGCAATTAGCAGCGGCATCAGCCTGGAAGGCAGCGAGTGAGTCAACTCTATATATTATGTATACAGCAAGGACTGCTCTGGCAACGGTGTCTAGTGAATCCAGGGGTACTCAGTACACTGGCTCAGCTTAGAACACCGTTGGTTATCTTGGAAATACCGGTGGAATAGCGTTTGACCCTTTCTCTGTCCTCTTACGGCTCTTAGCAACTTTTGACTTGCGGGGAGGCACTTATGATACCTTTCACCTTCTTGATGAGCAGTGGCTTCGCGAATCCAGGGGTGCTCAGCACACTGGCTTAGCTTGAGCTCTGCGTAGTGACTTTTACTCCTGGTTATCTTGGTTAGCAACGAGCTCTTATGACAACTGCTGTGCTCTTGATGAGCAGTGGCTTCGCGAATCCAGGGGTGCTCAGCACACTGGCTTAGCCTCAGACCCTTTTTGTACGGATATCCTGCATTCACCGCTGATTTGGAGTATCAAGGCATACGTATTGCGCCCTTGCAGCTCAACTGTGACGAGCAACCACTGCAGCCAGAGTGTGCTGAGCACGCTGGTTTGACTTGGCTTATTGTGGCTGGGTGTCTGAGCCGGGTTGGTGGTGGAGAGCTTGGGCATTCGCTTCGCATCCCCACAAGGGACGGTGCTGGGGACTCTTTGTCACTCTGACCTTGGTCCATCAACGCCTGTCACGCGCGTTTCACCCTTCTTCTTGTTCAGAACGGTGTGAATCCAGGGGCACTATGTGCACTGGCCTAAACCAGCCTGAATTCAGCCCACATTCTACTGGTAAACGAGCTTCACGCTGAGAAGAAGGCACACCTCTTTTGCCCCACTTGTCGCGTATTGACGTAGCACTTGACCACGGAGGGTGAGACAGAGTTGAGTGCCGCCGCTGTCCAGTCCGCAGAACGGGAGGCACGGCGATTGGCTCGGGAGAGGAGCACTCAGAGGCGAATCACTGGCTATATGAGCACAGGGGGGTCGGCTCCAGAAACCAGTCCCCCAACACCAGTATCAGCAGCAGCAGCAGCAGCAGCAGCGGCAAGCGCAGCGCTCAGAGGCGTACCAGCTTCAGTGCCCCCAGCCAACGATCTTCTGTTTGCATTCGATAGCTTAGTAGAGGATATGGATCATCCTGACAGAGACAGTGATGGACTTGACAAGATGGACTCAAACAAAGCTTCGCTACACTGGTGGCAAGAACGAGGATAGAGCAGCGTTCATCAGGCGTTTTGTGGAGTTGGTGGGAAGAGTACAGCGACCCCATGAGTCGAAGAGACGTAGGCATCATATGAGGTCAGCAGCTTTCCGGGGTCTCAGCGCAGAAGCGAAGCAGGCTCTCAAGAATGCTCAGCCAGACTACAGATCAGTATGGGATCTCCTGCCCTCTATTTTGGCAGGAGAGGATCATGCCACTTCGATCGCTTATGAGTGGTGGTGTGCTGCGTACGTGAAAAATGGCGTCATGGCTTCCCACGCGTTTCACATCCTGAAGGATATCTCTGAGAGGGACTCTTTCCAGGGCTCTGTGCGCTGTGCACTACCCCCTTTCCATGAGATGAAGCCAGGGGAGACATGGGCAGTCTGCAGAGAGTTTAAAGATGGTGATGCTGATGGTGAAGTGTCTGGAGAATGGGAAGAGGTGGGAACCTCGACCAAGGGCCTCACAAGCGTGGATGGCACTGAAGATACTCACTATTTCTGGGCTCTGAGGGCTTTCGTTGCAGAACTTGAGGCCAAGTTTCTGATGAAGGGCACCAAGGAGAAGGAGGACCTGCTGGTGGCCAAGTCGCAGACCCCTGAGCAAGATGGCCTCGCGTACAGTAATCACTCACCTTTAAGGAACCTCGACGTTAAGGAACCAGCCAGCCTTTGGGGGGGGGGTGGGTACCCAAGTTGATGAGAAAAGCTGGCTGGACTTTTTTTCTTATGGAATCACCCTGCGATAAGAAATATGGTGCTGGCTGACTATCTTAAGGGGCATTTCATAAAGTTCATATATATTAAGAAATCTGGATTCTGGGAGGGTTGCATTCTTGCTACGAGCGTTTGACTTGACGGCACTAAGAATGATGGCCTTCAGTTCTAAATAGTCTGATTCAGATATGATATCATCGGCTAAGTCCTGCTTTAATTCTTTCAACTGTGCACGGCTCTCAGGGTCCATTTTCTAGGTTTGAAAATTTTAAGAAATGTGGCTGGCTACGTAAGGATGACACGTGGATGGCTATGGAATGTGCTGGCTGGCTTAAAAGATCGCGGTCACTATTCTTATTCTTAACAGATTCCATAGGACG
>LGRX02035491.1:45298-58473 GCA_001247695.2 Cymbomonas tetramitiformis
GGACATCGAGGAGTGCGTCAAGGGGCGGCGCATCAAAGAGTACAAGGAGCGCGTTTCAGAGCAACTGAGAGTCAGCCACCCCGCCCCCAACAAGGTCACGTGGGAGGACCTGGAGATCATCGTGGAGGTCCAGGACAAGCTGAAGAATGACGCTGAAGCTTCGGCGCTGACTCTCCAGCAGGAGCTCACGCGCAGGTCAAGCTGCGTCTACTCCTGCTATGAGGCCAGGCAGCTGAGACTTGACCTCCCCGAGCTGGTGACTGCCATACGACGCTCTGGTTCTGCCAGGAGGACTGGACACAGGCGCAAAGACCACAAGAAGAAGGAGCCGTCCACACCCGCCAGTGATGACGCAAACAAGAAGCCACCAAGGGAGGCTAACAACGCTGAGAGGGACAAGTCCACCTACAGCAAAGTTCCACCCCCTGACGCCCCCAAGGACAAGCAGTGCAAGTACTGCTTCACGCGCATGTGGCATACCCCAGAGCGTTGAACAGACTATTGGGAATAAATGAATCTCGATCGTCGTCTAAAAACCTTCATTTTGACACAATTTTCGTCGTCTAAAAGTTATTGCCACGTCATCTGAAATGTGCCACGTAAGCGACACGTAAGCGACACGTAAGTCGTCCCGCAATTTTTATTACAAAATATTACTCAAATTATTTATTTGTGCACGATGCTTTCGTACTCGGCGAGTCCCGGTAGATTTTTTTGTTGCATTTTTGTTCATATGCGTGCATATCATGTACAAGTACTGTATGCAAATATGGATACATCCATGTGCAATTTAGGCCAGCATGCACGGTACACGTTTATGAATGTGCGTATTCAGGTGCTTCAATTTCCGTAAAATAAGTTGCAACTGAGATGGGTACTAGCATATGATACACAAATCTATATCATCATACAAATTTAATCAATATACACCAAATATTTGTCTATGAAGTCTTCTAGGCAAGAGATTTCGATCATTTCACAGTGCTAAGGCTATTATATTGCTGATACATTAGAATCTATATCTTCAATCCATCATTATTTGCAGCACTCGTAGAAATCGTCAAGCTCGTCGTCACGCCACAGTCACATGACAAAACCCCCGCAATGAACATTGCATGTCTTCCGCGCCCCTGTATTTTCATTGTAGTTGTTCCACACAACATCCTTAGTCATGCCCCTCGGAAGAAGATTAATATTCTTGTTAGGTAGGGTTATGTATCCCGTGTTGAGAAAACATATCCATGATGTAGGCGACAATACATTCTGCTCGCTTTGATGGCATGGCTTCCTAGCTAGTAAGATACAGTAGTGGCATTTCAAGGTGCGTCGCAAACGAAAATGTAAACGTGAGTTGTAAGGACAAGGTATGTAAGTGCTTATATATACCTCCGTGGTGTAGCTGCCGTAGTTACTTTCAATTGCCGGCTTTCTGGCCTATCAGATGGCCTCTGTCAGTCAGGTCGGATCGAAAGCCCACATGTCACAAACATAGCATGTCACAACATAGCATGTCGCAAAAGCAGTAACAAGTTAGCAATTGTCATACAATGCCCAGTTGACAAAGGGGGTCGGATGGTTGTAGTCTGGCAATGGGGTCCACAACAACGCTGGGCTTTCGAAGAAAATGATAAAGATGAAGGCCTTGTGTGTTACTCTCATTCTGGCATTGCCTGACATGCAAGCTGCAGCGGATGAAGTCCACCCCTGTGTGGTTCAGACTGACGCGAGTGGAGTAGCACTGGGTGGAGTGTTGATACACGATGTGGGAAATGGGTCGTACAACCCATTACTTTTAAGAGCAGCAGGCAGTTCACTGGAGCCGAGCAAAACTATGATGCCGGAGAAATCGAAATTTGTATGTGCCCTTCATCACTGTACCACTCAAATCTGGAGACATTATCTTATCTGGACGGTTTTCAAGCTGTTGGGAGACCACAAAGTAATCCCTGGTATGGCTTATGGCTCCTAGAAAACCGGCTCAATGGAACATGGATCTAGTGGAGGTGGAACGGTACCGGAGATGGAATATATATCCCAGGTTCATTATTATGGGTTCCAGGCGCCTTATCTCGTCGACCTGACTATTATGAGATATCTGCCAGGGAAGGTCTGATTGAAGCTGGTGCTGGAACAGTCACACCGCT
Source organism: Cymbomonas tetramitiformis (assembly GCA_001247695.2). Lineage (NCBI taxonomy): Eukaryota > Viridiplantae > Chlorophyta > Pyramimonadophyceae > Pyramimonadales > Pyramimonadaceae > Cymbomonas > Cymbomonas tetramitiformis. The sequence goes on from LGRX02035491.1 coordinate 47,443, forward strand.
CGCTTTGTGACTCTTCCTATAGTAGTGTGTATGACTGTCACCCGAACCCGAACCCTAACTGTTTATGCCCGTTATATCGGGTTAACTTATCAACTTTATGAGATTCTGAGAAAACCTATCACGGAGTGTATATATCCCGAGTCCTAGGGGTATATCCAACAGGTTTGGCCCCACGCACTCTTTATTTAGACACTGCGTAGTTTGGCCATGTCAGGCTAAACACCGACGCTTGAGATGGAGTGAGGGGCTCCTCTAGAGGCGCGGCGGGGCGGTATGGCCTAGTTACGTGGCTGGTTGATTGGACTTACGGAGAGCTCGGGCTCGTGGCTGCTTGATTTTCCCGTTCTACGCGTTGGTAGACGTTGGAATTTTGGTCGGATCCGACACCAAGTTCCTTGGCCGCGTTGTTAAAACCACATGCACGTTTGGCGAATTTTTTGCGCCGCAGCTTTCCTTCTTTTCCTCGACAACCGCCTTACGACTTTTGGCCGCCGCTCCTTCCGCACCTCGCCCCATTTACCTTCAATTCGTCTCTATAGTCTTCTACATCATGGTTGCGACTAGATTGACCTCAAGTATGGCGTCACGCCGACGCTCACTAGCTACAATTTTCGACTCCGCTGCCGCACGTAATTCCGTCACGCCGGCTACGCCGGCGCCCGCTGGTGCTCCAGCTGCGAACTCCGCCCAAGCCGTATTCTTGGCGGGTGTTCGCTCGCTCACGCGTGAGCGCTTCGACGAGAGCGTAGCGAAGCACGTCATCCGGAAATGCTTTCCCGACAAGCATGACCGATTTACGGGTACGGAGTCGAACGCTCAGGTGCTCCTCTCCAAGCTGGTGCCTGCCCTCCAGGAGGCATTCGAGGCCGAGGACGCGCTGTTTGCCCCTATGTTCGACTTGGAGGACTCCACGTTGGCCGTGCGACCCGAGGCCAACAAGCTCCTCTTCTCGACTCTCGAGCTCATCGTGTCTCCCGCCTCTCCAGCGGGTGACTGGCTCGAGGCATCTGCGACCTTGCACCCTCTGGACGGCAAGCGGGCCCTGCTGGAGCTCGCAAGGCGTCTGCTGGACTCCGGTGCACCCTTCCAGGGGACATCGGACCTCCTTGGCGTCCGTTTTAAGGCCCACACCGACCCGTCCGAGTCCATCACGGACTTCAACGCGGCCTTACGGTCCGCCAAGAGGCGCAACACCCTCGACGATGACGAGGTGAAGGAGCTCTTCCTCGCCGCGCTGGACCCTGCTTTCTACGCGCCGGTGGTGTCGTGGCTCTTCACCCACCAGCAGCGAGCGGCCGTGGACCTTCTTACCATTCAACAATGGGTCCTAGAGTGCTACGCCCGACACGTGGCAGCCGGTACGCACACTGCCTCGTTCGCCCTGTCCGCAGCGGCCGTGGCCACTGACGGCGACACCTCGCAGCTGTCCGACCTCACGGCCATCATCCTCGACGTGAAGCGGCAGCTGAAGGTCCTCACGGACAAGGTCAACGGGCGGGGTTTTACCCCGCGGGCGGACAAGAACAAGATCGGCAACGGGGGAGGCGGCTCCGGTGTTCGTTTTGCGGCGGGTGACCTCCCGACGGGGGGAAACTGGCCGCAGTCGCAGGTGAGGAAGCGCGTTGCTTTCCACAAAGGCAGCGGCGACTTCATTCCATTCTGCCAAAATTCAACGTGCAAGAAGGACGAGGCCCGCCACTGGCACCGCGACTGCCCGAACGGCGGCAAGCACGGCGCTGGGGGAAGCTTCCACAGCTTCTCCCTCGGTGACATCGAGAACGACTTGCTGGCGGAGCAGTTTCAGACGGCCATGGACGAGCACGACGGCGAGCGGTTCGATGCGCTCTGCCTTCTGGCGGGGGGCAAGCCGGAGATGCTCGACGGCGTTTCGGCGTGTTCCTTCGGGATCGAGCCGGAGCGGGAAGACGGTGCGTTGCAGGAATTCCTGCCCTACTGCCAGCCTGCCACCCACATGGGCGGCTTCACGGTCGGTGGTGGCGAGAGCGGGATCTCGGCTGCCGCTTGCACGCATGTCCGGGAGGACCCACCGCCGGCTCCACCGCCGGCGGCAATCGAGCATGTTTACCCGAGAACAGACTATTGGGAATAAATGAATCTCGATCGTCGTCTAAAAACCTTCATTTTGACACAATTTTCGTCGTCTAAAAGTTATTGCCACGTCATCTGAAATGTGCCACGTAAGCGACACGTAAGCGACACGTAAGTCGTCCCGCAATTTTTATTACAAAATATTACTCGAATTATTTATTTGTGCATGATGCTTTCGTACTCGGCGAGTCCCGGTAGATTTTTTTGTTGCATTTTTGCTCATATGCGTGCATATCATGTACAAGTATGCAAATATGGGTACATCCATGTGCAATTTAGGCCAGCATGCACGGTACACGTTTATGGATGTGCATATTCAGGTGCTTCAATTCCCGTAAAATAAGTTGCAACTGAGATGGGTACTAGCATATGATACACAAATCTATATCACCATACAAATTTATTCAAAATACACCAAATATTTGTCTATGATGTCTTCTAGGCAAGAGATTTCGATCATTTCACCGTGCTAAGGCTACTATATTGCTGATACATTGGAATCTATATCTTCAATCCACAATTATTTGCGGTACTTGTAGGTTTTAATTCCCTCGATAGCGAGGTAACGTTGACCGCAATGTTGACGCTCTATCGGAGAACATAAATGGCAGAGCTTTATTGGTCAAGGCAATTGCATCGCACGCAATATAGGTCGATTTCCTCTTCTCGTTGATGCCGCGGAATAATAAGCGCCCAAGTGACGTCGATTGGAATGACCAGTGTCCTTGGGGTAACCCATTCGTTCCCTATTGGGCTCTGGTCGGGATAAAGTTCCGGTTCTTGAAGGTCAAAAAACATGTATTTCCGAATTCTCCAGGTGTAGCGCCACCAAACGATCCCTAAGTCCTGTCGGTGTCCCGTATGTCTGTCCTCGAAGGTGTTTAAGAACTTACATATCATCCAGCTGTCTACATTGCATTGAGGACATCGCATGTGGACCATTCCATGTGTATTGATAGCGTCTGCAGTGGCTTCATCGCGATCGCGTGTCCCATAAACTCCGAATCGTAGAATTGAAGGCATAACGTGGCCACGATATTGCAGGATTTTATACCTGTAGATAACAATGCTTGCAAGGTGATTAGCAGTTGAAGCGAGCGTCGCCCATAGCAAAAGTCGAAAATATAAATTGTGAGGATAAATGTGGAGCTATAATACCTGCAGATGGCGATGCTTTCAAGGTAAGCAGCAGATGTTTGAAGGTATGGTTGAAGGTGCGTATGTTAGAAGAAACAGGGGGAAATGAATCTTCAAGGGTCGGGCAAGAGCTTTTGTACCTGGTCGTGAGTGGACCGCGGGTCGTGCAAGAGTAGTGTACTTTTGGTCCAATCAAATTCGTATATCTCGCACATGCGGGATCACTTAGTCGCCGATTTTTTAATCAAAGACAAAAACACAACCGAGGCAGAAAACCCCATACACAGGCACATCAGCATATCGGCAAGAAACACAAGCCATTGACGAATGAACATTATACACTTCTACCACATTGTTAACATATGTTTAAGTATACTATTCTTATCGAAAAGTAGTCGAAAATCTAACCCTCGGGAGGTTGCAATCCTAAGTCTTACTCGAAATCAAAGTGGAATCAAGATAACATTCTGACTCGTAGCCGCCGTGGTTTCGTTGACGGTAACGTTACGGCTGAACCTGTCGGAACTTGAACCGAAAGGCAAGGTCGTTTCGAAACACACATCGAAAATACCCCAACGTGCATTTGTTGCCTTCCGCATTCCTGCACATATAACATTCATTGTAGTTCCTCCACAACATTCGAACAGTCATACCATGAGGAAGATAGTCAAAATTCCTCATTCTCATTCTGGGGGCAGTAGGGCATGTTGCATACATGCCAAGAACATAGGCAACAATACATTCTCGCTTGGATGGCATGGTTGGATGAGGTGGCAGGTGAAGAAAGAAAAGTGCCAAGCTGAAAAGTGAGTTGTGAGGACAAGGTAGGTGCTTAAATATCTCAGTAGTGTGGCCGTCGTGATTTCAGTTGGCCAATCAAATGACCTCTTTCAGGTGGGTCGGATCGAAGGCCCGCATGTCACAAACATAGCATGTCACAACATTGGAAATGTGAAACGTCGATAACAATTTCATTCAAAATATGTTCGAATACAATTATATTTAACGGTGTTCCAACGATAAGTCAATTTGCTCAATGACAAAGCTATATGCTGTCGCTATATAGCATCAATTCATCCGACGGAACTTGACCCAAGAGCTAAGCTCCTCTCTGAACACACGACAAAAAAGGCTGAGTGAGCATTCCATGCCTTCGCCGTCGACGCATTGTGTATTGTAGTTCTGCCACAACGTTTGGATAGTCATACCCGGCGGAAGAAGAACTGTATTGCTGCATGGGTAAGACTCCCCGTGATTTTTGGCAAACTGGTCGATGTATGTGAAAACAGACTGCCGCTTGGATGGCATGACTATGGTAGAAGTAGAAGCAGGTGCGTCGCTGACGGGAAAAGGGGGCAAATGAGTAGTTTAGGCAAGAAATAGAGCTTATGATCTTGGAAAGTCTTGGACCTGCCGAATTATTAGCCTATCAGATACCCGGTACTAGTCCGCTCGGATCGAAGGACCTACAAGTACATATCTACTATTATTTTGCGACGAAGGCGTGTCTGCGAAGTCCATGATTATCCTGTCTGCATTGCCAATCATTCTATGAAAGCAACCTCTGAAGTATGCTTTTCGGGCACCTTAACTTGCAGATGCACATCATCAACCGACCAAACGGAGTGAGACGGTAAAATGGATAAGAATATACAAAATCTGGAGCGTGTAAGTTGGAGTGTACAAACCCCATTCTTGCTGTATACTTCTGAAAGTGAGGGGTTTTGAAAATTGTGGCGTCCCGCATTTCAATGCGCACCGAGGTAACGATTTGCCCGCCAGATATCTGCTGTCTCACGACGGGGCGACCCTTTGGCCGACCTGCAAAACATGCGACGCATTGGATTTCCCAAAAGGCTAGAAACTGCAGGTAGTCCCCATAGGACCAAGCACTCATGGAATTCCGTTCTGCTGGATGCCGCGTATCCCCCGGGTACTTAAACAAAGGTCGGCATCTTGCATATGGCTGTCCTAATATATGACCCCTTGCAAAACGACAGAAAAACTTATGCCGTGCGTAATCAGCTTTCCGACAAGTTTGGGGGGCTTTGCAGTAATTCGCAAGATAGCAGCCGGTACACGTTGCAAGTTGTGAACGATCTTGAAGCCCGCAGTGCAGGCAAACTGGGTACAAAAATTTCATCCGTAAAGGCAGATTATCATGCACGCTTGCGTCATACATTTGAAATTGTATCTTATGTTCCTCTTCCATCGATTTCTTGAGCGCTAGTTCTGAGGGCGAGGACTCTTCAGGGAACCATAGTAACCAAACGTTTTTATCTGGATTTTCCTTCCGCAAAGTAGCAAGTATTGTCATTGGAATTGATTGAACTGAGATGGATGGGAATAAAGGTGCGTCGATGAAGTGTCGAGCGGGGAAATGATTTTGGAAGAGAGGGGAATAGGTTTCATACCTCAATGGTCGTCGTGGTACCGCTCAACTTCATTTAACCAATATAATCAGGCAATCACAATGAAAGCGGAGGCATGTCACCCGCCCCATAAATGACATCGGTTCCACAACAACATATGTCGCCAATACTTTTGGAGAATATACTTTATTTACAATTGTCATATCAAGATATACCATACGTGTTTCATCAGCGTACTTCTGCACTGAGACAATAGGTTATTAAGACTATCAACAAATATTGACCTAGGTGCTGGCACCATGTCCTAGCAGGGAAATCATCATTGCCTAGCGAGCTTTACCGTTTACGTCTCTTGGTCTGATCGGATTCCGGCTTTCCGCCTTCTGCCGCTTGCCGCTTAGGTATAGGCCCCGCCGCGGCGGCTGCAGCGGCCTTGGCGGCCTTGTCGGCCTCGGCCTTCTGTTTCTTGGCGGCCTTGTCGGCCTCGGCCTTCTGTTTCTTGGCGGCCTTCTCGGCATCCGCCTGTTGCTTGGCGGCCTTCTCGGCATCTACCTTCTCTTTCTTGGCGGCCTCGGCGGCCTCGGCCTGCTGCTTCTTGGCGGCCTTGGCGGCCTCGGCCTCCTGCTGCTTGGCGGTCTTGGCGGCCTCGGCGGCCTCGGCCTGCTGTTTCTTGGCGGCCTTGGCGGCCTCGGCCTCCTGCTGCTTGGCGGTCTTGGCGGCCTCGGCGGCCTCGGCCTGCTGTTTCTTGGCGGCCTTGGCGGCCTCGGCCTCCTGCTGCTTGGCGGCCTTGGCGGCCTCGGCCTCCTGCTGCTTGGCGGCCTTTTCCGTTTCCCTCATTTCGACCGCCGTCTTCTTCTCCCGCTCCTTCTCGACTTTCTCTTGCTCTTTACGATGTGCCTCTCTCTGCCTTTTCACCTCGTCGTATTCCTGCTTGCTCAACACTTCGTCGGCCAAAGAAAAAAATCCATCAGGAAACCTAATGCGCTCTTTCGCTGAGTCGACCATACCTTGCTCCCTGCATCCAAGACACCAACACTTGTTAAAACCGATATACAAAGTATTTTTCAAAAAATGGATGTAGACATGAATGCTTACCTATCGAAAGCGACGGAACCCAATCCCAACATGTTGGCGGCTACCGAAGTGGTCCCCGAACCGCAGCACGCATCCAAGATGAAGTGATAATCGTGATGAAGAGGTAACACCCCCTCGTACGCAGATTTCCCCCTCGCTTCCCCCTCTAACTCAGGACCTCGCATATGGATATTGATGAGGTCGTGGATGAGCTTCAGCGGCTTCTGGTGTTTGTTAATTCTTTTACCCTCGGAGTTAATGGCGAATTTCGACGAGTGTACAGGGGCATATTCCCAGGTGTTGGTTCGGCAAGAAGCCACGAACTGCTTATCGACGCCATCACTATCCGCATTCTCCTCCTCACCGAGAACTCTAATCAAGTTCTTCATCCAGGGAAGCCTTTTATGCACGGCTGGGTGGGTTTCGTCTGCGAGAGCAATCAGCGCAGTCAGATTGCCCATGCTTAGACGCCAAAAGGCAATCACAGAATTGTACGTAACTTAACATCTACGGACCTGTAGGTGTTGCTTCCTTGACGTAGTAACACAAGACAAAGCACTCCATACGGTTGGCGTAGTTCCGTGGCGCAACGTTCCAAGGGCATCATGTTCGATCTGCTCAAAGGTTTCACCCAGAACATCTTTTCGGCGTTCCCGTGGCAAAACTGCTTGGCGGCTTCGAAGAACTCGTGGTGTTGTTGGAAGCCACAGAAACATCCCCCTACCCAATCATCACACGTGGTCAAATTGTTGAAGTTGTGTAGGAATTGCTTGAACTCTCCTGCTAAGAGAGGTTTCGGGAACCATTTCTTGTTCGAGTCCAGAGCATACTCGCAATCCATAATGAAACCGGTGAATGGAAGCCTGGGAAGAGTCGTGAAGGATTCGGGTGATGCGGGCTCCAGCAGAAAGTCCTTCTTGAAAACCAACTGCGGAATCTTGTGAGTGTAGAAGTAGTCATCATCGTCGACTTGCTGGCCCTCAGGAACGTTTGACAATATTCGATAACTCACACCTGTGTGCAATGTAAACGATTAGAAATTACATAGCTACGGTGCACAAATGGAATATGAAACCGAGATACGCACCTGGAAGATCCTTTAGGATGTTTTCCGCAGTCGATGCTGTCGTCGACCCGATTTTCAGCAACATCCTGCTCTCGATATTATTCCAGTAGAACTTTATATCCTTCGGAATGTTTTTGATGAGTTTCTCTATCTTCTCCTCGTGCCGCTGTTTTTCTTTTGCAGGCCGTTGTTCAAATTGAAATTTCCGGTTCTCCTGCTCGTTCTTGCAGGAGACCTTCGGGGGCACCACTCCCGCCTGGTACAGTTGTAAACAAACCCCGTTGTTAATTGAACGCGCAAGCCGATATGGAAAAAATCAGATATCGTGAAGGACGACCAGAGGGCGCAACTTAGGTAAATTACCTTCAGTAATGTACGTATTTCTCTCTCATCCCCAGCCCCTGGGAAAACTTCGCAAAACTTCCCCCAGTCTTGTTCTGGGTTGGGAAACGTTAAGGTGTCAAGCTTCTTTTGCAGCGCAATGATTTCTGCATCCAGCTCACCGTACGTCATCTTACGAGCCCAGAACTTCGACTCGGGAGCACCGGGATCCACGACAGCATCCACTGGTTTCCTTTCCTTAGGTATGGGATACCCATCTTCATCTAGGTAAGGAATGAAGCAGGCTGCACCTATGTCGTATATGTCGTTTTCGAACCCTCCCGGTTGTGTTTGCAGAAAGTTCTGCATAGAATGCCGGTTTTTCTTGAGAAAGCTCAGTTGCCGGTAGGCCGGTGTCGATTCAAAGGAGGTTGTTATGTTGAATCGTTTATGAGCCTCTGAGGCAAGCAGCATTAGGTTCTCTCGAACATTGTTGAGAGTCTTGATCTCGGCGATACGGTTGATCATATCTTTGACCGTGTACTTCCGTTCGATGACGGCTTCGTCGACGAGGTCGGTGATCTCACGTAAGTGTCCTTCGGTCAAGGGGGCCCAGCTTTCATAGAACCCCTTCGGCAGATCATGGTAGACGATCGGCTTTCCGGCTGTTGGGTCCCATTTAGGTTGCTTGGTCGTTGGTGCGTTGAGGTCAGTTGTGCCGGTCGACATACCGATTGAACGTTTACGCTTATTGCGAGATGACCCAACCGTGGCCAAGGTCGTCTCCGTGGCGTCTTCATTGTCCGGGTCAACTCCCTCTAGCAAACCTTCATTGTGGGCCTTCATCACTGAAAGCGGAAACATGAAATACCAAATCGTCAGTTAGCTACTGCAAAAACACCTAAGAGCAAATAAGAATAATGTCGGGACGGAATTCACAAAAAATGGCTGCACCTCTCTGAAGTTGTTTGAACAACTGGTACGATTGCACCGAGATAGCCCAAGCAGCCCAATGCGTGTTCTTCTTGTCTGCATTCAGCTTCTGGTGATTGAACACCCGCGTCTTCAGCGCCGCTTCGAATTCGGGATTCAAGTTCTGCTTCGGCGGCACCCGACGGTATTTCAAGTTCTCAAAACTCTTCATTCCAGCGTCTCTCTCGTTGGGTTCGGCCATCAGTTTCTCCACGTGTTTTCGCATGCCAAGAATGATCTCCGTCATGTTGCGGTGCTTCATGTAGGCGTCAATGTTGTTCTGCTCATTCCCAAGCTGCGTGCGCAAACGAATTGCACGGATCATGACTATAGCTGAGAAGCTGGCCGACCGTAAACCTCCCTAAACACTTGAGTATGTAAGCCCTGAGAAGCACCTGAGAAAACTGGCATGAGTGAGACACACCTGATTCATTTCGATGGCGCTCAAGTTCATGAAGAGACGGCATTCGATGAACCGAAACGCTTCCGTTCGATTTTCATGGTTTGCGTGCTTTGCTTCATCCGCCTTGACGCAGCGACGCTTTGCCTCCAGCAAATGCTGATGTCCAAAGCAGGTGAATCTGTAGAATAACAAAGAAAGTGTAAGTTGGAACACATATGCATGCATCCATCAACGCAACGGGTCTTACCTGTATCTGCCTTTCCCGATGTCCGCCCAAACGAATGCCTCTGGGTTGGTGCTTGTTGGATCTTTATGATTCTCTATGACGGAAATCAGGGCTGGAGATCCCGAACCGGTGTGTGGGTTCCAGTACATCATTTCGGCAATAGCCTGGGCGTGATGTTCGTCCAGTGGTCGAGGGCGATACGCTCCTTCTGCATCATCGATGTACCGGATGGGGATTCTCCACGATGTCGCACATGGATTATTATTGTCGACCAACTTATGCATGTCATCGATTTTCCTGATGGCCCACAGAAGCAACGTATACTTGGTTTTAGTAATGCACATACACCATCAAAAAAAAAGCAATGGTCGTATAAGTAAATCTCAGGAGGGAAGATGCATACTTGCGAATGGCAGCCTGTTTTTTTTGCTCCTCTGCCTCGGTTTCTTCGGCGGTCTTCGGAGTCTTTGAAGGGGACACAATCTCCTCAACATCCTGCTCCATGATGAATGCAGCAGGATGCCGCTGCGGAGTTCCAGCTGCAGGAGATACAAGGCCCGCTGATGGGAGACGGCTTGCCGCTGATGGCCCTGGAGCAGGGCTTGCCCCTGATGGCCCTGCACCTGCAGGGTTTGCCCCTGATGGCCCTGCACCTGCAGGGCTTGCCCCTGATGGCCCTGCACCTGCAGGGTTTGCTCCTGATGGCCCTGCACCTGCAGGGCTTGCCCCTGATGGCCCTGCACCTGCAGGGCTTGCCCCTGATGGCCCTGCACCTGCAGGGCTTGCCCCTGGTGGCCCTGCACCTGCAGGGTATGCCCCTGATGGCCCTGCACCTGCAGGGCTTGCCTTGCAGGATGAACCTGAAGGGCTTACTCCAGAGAGTCTTCGAGATTGACGAGTGACAGGTGTAGTTACAATTGAAGGAGGTGTAGCCGTTTTTGTATATGGTAGTTTGCGACCCGTGTCGTCTCCACCAACTGGAGGTTGCGTTGGAACCTCAGCTTCAGATGAAGGCCCGTCACTATCGGAACCTTCTGCCAACACAAAAGCAAATCAATTCTCAGTATTTGAATACATATATCATTTTTGTGACCTAAGACGGAGAGCGAAGGAGAAAGGGAGATAGAGAGGGAGAGATGTTTTATATCGGCTCACCGGCATCGCCTTCAGGGTTGGCAACTTGTTGCGTTGGAACCTCAACATCAGATGGAGGCCCGTCACTATCGGAACCTTTTCACAACACAAAAAGCAAATCAATTCTCAGTATTTGAATACATATATCATTTTTGTGACCTAAGACGGAGAGCGAAGGAGAAAGGGAGATAGAGAGGGAGAGATGTTTTATATCGGC
>LGRX02035492.1:0-39862 GCA_001247695.2 Cymbomonas tetramitiformis
ACACCGCACCATACATATTCAGTGTGCCGAACCCACATGTGCCCACGCGTGGTGTGCCACACCAACCCAAAACAACCACATACACAGTGTTGGCCACACCCCCTTCTTCTGGTCGCGTGTCTGAGGAGTTGTCCTCACACCGCACCATACATATTCAGTGTGTCCTACCCACTTACGCCCACGGTCTGCCGCACCAACCCCAAACAACCGCATACACCCTATAGGGCACACCCCCTCGTTCCGGTCGCGTGTTAGAGGAGTTGTCCTCACACCGCACCATACATATTCAATGTGCCCTACCCATTTACGCCCACGGTCTGCCGCACCGACCCAAAACAACCGCATAGATCCTACCGGCCACACCCCCTTATGGTCGCGTGTCAGAGGAGTTGTCCTCACACCGCACCATACATATTCAATGTGCCCTACCCATTTACGCCCACGGTCTGCCGCACCAACCCAAAACAACCGCATAGATCCTACAAGGCACACCCCCTTCGTTCCGGTCGCGTGTTAGAGGAGTTGTCCTCACACCGCACCATATATATGCAGTGTGCCCTACCCACATGCGCCCACGGTCTGCCGCACCGACCCAAAACAACCACATACAACCCACAGGCCACATCCCCTTCTTCTGGTCGCGTGTCAGAGGAGTTGTCCTCACACCGCACCAAACATATTCAAGGGGCCCAACCCATATGCGCCTACGCTCGGACCGCCACACCTTTGCATCGATCGTTTCTCCCGGTTAAACGGACATACACGCAATACATAAATGGATAGATGTATAGATATGTTTTACTATCACCCCATACCAAACCAATACATATCTACAAGTGGAGCCACGGGTCCGGGGGCGCGCCTCGAGCCTTGGATCACAAGGACACGCGCACGCCACTCCTAACCCACCGGCTATAATCCACTTCCACCCCAAACGAAAAAGACATGCTAAACAATTAGCCACGGGTACAGGGGGCGCGCCTCGAGCCTTGAATCAGGACACGCGCACGCCGCTCCCGACCCACCGGCACCTTGTCCCTGGTATGGCACCTCGGATTTTGACCGAGATCTCCAAGCTTCGGTGCTTCGCCCTCAATGGGCTCCGCGCTTGGGCTCTTTTTGAGCTAGTACCACGATTTAAATTGCTTGCAAGTTCAATCAAGGCCATGCGATATGTTATAATAAGAAGTTTTTACCAAGCACAAGGTTTAGGCTAATAGAGATGAAGAATAACTAGTATGATGACAATTAACTTCTTCGTTTGTGTGGCACCTCGGAGTCAACACCGAGATCTCCAAGCCAAAAGGCTTGACGCTCTTGTCGGATGAACTAGTGCCACGATTCAACTTGCTTGAAGTTTTAGTCAAGGCCACGCAAAATGTTACAACAAAAAATCGTTCCCAAGCACAAGGTGAAAGCTAATAAATATGAAGAATGAATAGTATCGGGCACCTCGGAATCAAACCGAGATCTCCAAGCCAAAAGGCTCGGCGCTCTTGTTGAGCTAGTGCCTCAAAGTCTTTTCTCTCTCTCTCTCTCTCTTGATGCCATGCAAAAGAAATACAAAGAAGTACAAAGAAATACAAAGAACGAAGGCTTACCATAGCTATGTGCCACCTCGGACTTTAACCGAGACCTCCAAACCAAGGTTTGGCGCTCTAATTGAGCTAGTGTCACCAATTCTGGCGTGGCTGCAGAATTTGTCTTCTACAACTTAGGGTCATGAGGGATTTTTGCATCTTTCGGGGAAAATGTCACAAACAGGTCAAGACATGAACAAATTAGAGTGGTTTTCCGCGAGGAAAACACCTGTCAGGCCAAAAATGTCGTCCGGAAAGCCGTTTCGCCGCCAGCGAAAGGTCTGTCCGTCAGTGAAAAGTGTGGAAATGAGAGTGAACGAAAGGTGAATGAGAAGCGTACCACAATTATGTGACACCTCGGACTTTAACCGAGACCTCCAAACCAAGGTTTGGCGCTCTAATTGAGCTAGTGTCACCAGTTCTGGCGTGGCTGCAGAATTTTTCCTCTACAACTTAGGGTCATGAGGGATTTTTGCATCTTTCGGGGAAAATGTCACAAACAGGTCAAGACATGATCAAAGTAGGGTGGTTTTCCGCGAGGAAAACACCTGTCAGGTCAAAAATGTCGTCCGGAAAGCCGTTTCGCCGCCAGCGAAAGGTCTGTCCGTCAGTGAAAAGTGTGGAAATGAGAGTGAACGAGAGGTGAATAAAAAGCGTACCACAATTATGTGACACCTCGGACTTTAACCGAGACCCCCAAACCAAGGTTTGGCGCTCTAATTGAGCTAGTGTCACCAGAACTGCTACGGCTGCAAAATTCTATCGACAAATCATAGGGTTGAAAAGCAAAGTCGCAGTTTTCGGAGAAATTATCCAAAGAAGATAAATGATGGACGAATTCGGTGTAATTTTCCGCGACAAACAAGCTCGTCAAGTCGGATATGTTGTCAGAAACCCCGTTTTAGCGCCAGCGAAAGGTCTGTGCAACAAAAGAAAACACTTTAATGGTAAAGAGAAGCTTGACTTTGACTTGCGGTGCGTGTGCTGCTCAACCAAAACTCCGAAGTGAAATTTTGAATCTTCACGGATGGATCCCAGTTTCTGATTGGCGCATCGTCGCACCCTCCATGTCGCCTCGAATATAATTTCTCTTCCTTGCCTAGAGCGCGAGCTCTCGTCGTCGGGAATGACATCTATCTGCTATCTGACTATCATATCTCGTGTATAATTACTTTGAGCCCCACGCCACCCAAATTATAATTTCTTCATTTGGCTTTTTCCTTCTTTGGCCTCTTACAAACCCAGCCTCTTCGAGTCATATCTCCTGGCATCGCATCGCGCCAGTCATTCTGGGACTCTCGCGTGAACCCTGGGGCATCCTGAAGCGGGCTTGGTGACATTCCTATGTCATCGGGTATATAATTCTACCGATTTATACCGACTTAAGCAAACTTAAGCAAACTTAAGCAAACTTAAGAAAACTTAAGCAAACTTAAGCAAACTTAAGCAAAAACCTTGTTCTAGTGATAGCCCCGCCATATTCCTCCATTCCGACACAGCGATGGCCTTGCATTCGTGTCGGGGTGTCCGCTGCCAGTCTCCGCGCTGACACTCAGGTGAACAGTACACACGCAAAAGGCACCCTCCGCATTGACGGACGCCTTTCCCAATCAGGACACGGCGACATACGGAACAAGGCTCTTGTCTCTTCGGCAGGGATCTCGGGGGAATCGGTTGACAGTATTCCGCAAAGTGCGCATGGATGTAGATTATTGTTCTCCAACACTCGTGGCCGTGGGAGCACTGGCGCGGAAAGCTGGTGGATTCGCTTTGCCCGCGGTTTTGAAAAGATGAAGCGTAGATACCTTCCGCTGCACGTATGCATTCCACACGATTGGCATAGTCAGGTCTGCCGTATTTGGGATTTTTTTTAGTGGTACGCATCTGCCGAAATATGCACTCCGGCGCGAACTGTGATACATTGTATCCAGTGCATTTTATGAGAGGTTCGATGGGATTCTCAGGACACCATGCCTCCACCATGATATCTCCACGCGCAGGATCCCCTGTCGCGGCATACTTGTCTTGCACATACACGAACGCCATCCACGTCTTGCCCGGCCGGCCAGTGGTCACCCAGCTTTTCCTCCACCATCCGCGACGCAACTGACCTTCCACGACAACATTGCCTGATTGGAGCGACTCCACCCGCCATTGGACGACACGGTGGAACATGGTTCGCACGGCGGTAACCACCAGCGCCAAGAAAAGGGCACGCGAAGAAAACGGTCGTGGATCATAGCGCAGTTCCGGGCACTTTAGCGAACCGAACATTGCACATGCATCGCTTTCGGGCTCCCATTGCCTTTGTGCAGTTTCCGGCACATCCAGGAGAAACATCTCTGCATTCCCTTGGGGACGTGCACCCTCCAACAGCGAGCCCCATGATGCATCCGGGCCGTACAGGCAATGCCCGTGAAACTTGAACTCAAAGGAGTGCGATTCGGCTCCCTCCACATTTTGACGCATGCGGCGGACATAGCAGAACGCCCGACATCGGTACCGCAAAAATTCAGTCATGTCCACCCAAGAGTCAAGCGTCATGTACGCATTCGCACACGCGGATCGCAGCGGTTCGTGACCCAGACCGGTTAACGTGCCTGCAACCTAAAACACCGCACAATCGATGTTCAATACACTTTAATGCCAAAAGTATTACTCATCTGGAAGTTTTAGGTGCCTCCATAATGTACCGTTAATAATTGGAGCAATTAACGGCCGAGCAATTACCGTTAATAATGGTAGGCAATTTAATTTAGATTATTTCTCTCTGATTTTAGATTAACCCATTTTTCATGTTGATTTTAGATTAAGTTTTTTTTATCTCATCCGGCTATTACCGGTGCATGCATCCATGACGCTGCACTGTACCTGTTGAGCTATCGCCATGCCATGCGAAATATTACACTGAAGAGTTGTCTTGCCGTGATGTCCATATGTCCGAATGGAACCAAAACCGTCCGATTTTAATCGAACGGTTTTTGGTTCCATTCGGAAAGATTCACGGCCGTGAATCTAAAAGTCACGGCCGTGAATAACGACTCTTTACGCATAATGACTTTTATTATTTGCCATCTTTGCCACAATAGACACTCACGGCGTGTTCTGCTTGAAAAAAAGTAAGTAACTTGAAGCCTTGAGCTTCAAGTTACTGAAAGATATGTATCTTGGCAGTATGTGTGCCAAGTTTCGTGCTCTAGGACGCACGGGAAGCCCTCGGCTGTTTGGCATCTTTGGGTTTGGGTGTCACGTTCGAACCCAAACCCAAAACATCTGCCTTAGAAATACATTGCGCGTTTCGCGCACAAGTAACTTGAAGCCTTGAGCTTCAAGTTACTCAAAAATATGTATCTTGGCAGTATTCGTGCCAAGTTTCGTGCTCTAGGACGCACGGGAAGCCCTCGGCTGTTTGGCATCTTTGGGTTTGGGTGTCACGTTCGAACCCAAACCCAAAACATCTGCCTTAGAAATAAATTGCGCGTTTCGCGCACAAGTAACTTGAAGCCTTGAGCTTCTGGTAACTTAAATATATGTACCATGGTAGTATTCGTGCCAAGTTTCGTGCGTTAGGACGCACGGGAAGCCCTCGGCTGTTTGGCATCTTTGGGTTTGGGTGTCACGTTCGAACCCAAACCCAAAACATCTGCCTTAGAAATACATTGCGCGTTTCGCGCACAAGTAACTTGAAGCCTTGAGCTTCTGGTAACTTAAATATATGTATCTTGGCAGTATTCGTGCCAAGTTTCGTGCTCTAGGACGCACGGGAAGCCCTCGGCTGTTTGGCATCTTTGGGTTTGGGTGTCACGTTCGAACCCAAACCCAAAACATCTGCCTTAGAAATAAATTGCGCGTTTCGCGCACAAGTAACTTGAAGCCTTGAGCTTCTGGTAACTTAAATATATGTACCATGGTAGTATTCGTGCCAAGTTTCGTGCGTTAGGACGCACGGGAAGCCCTCGGCTGTTTGGCATCTTTGGGTTTGGGTGTCACGTTCGAACCCAAACCCAAAGGCAAAGGCATAGGACAGTTTCGTAGATTCTGTCCCGATGCCTTTGCAACCTCGCTTGCTAACTCATATTGCAATGAATATTCAACATTCAAGCGTTGAATACCCCACGCCAACGGGAAGCGCTCGGCTGATTTGTTATTTGGGTATGCGCACCCAAATGACAAAAAACGCATCTTTGAAACTCGTTAGTTTCAAAGATGCGTGGCCGATGCCTTCGTGCTTATGTGTGTTAATCCATATGAAATATTCCATGGAATAAATGTGAATATCCCGCACAAACGGGAAGCGCTCGGCCGTTTTGTAAAATTAGGGTGCACCCAAAATACAAAACGCATCTTTGAAACTCGGAAGTTTCAAAGATGCTTGCCGGTCGCGTGCAGCGGTAAAAGGCAAGTCAAAGGGTTTAGGATATAGAAGAAGTACAGGGGCCTTTTTTAAAAGCAGAACACGCCAGCGAACAAAGCTTTTTGGAGGCTTCCTCATGATGGCTAGCGGGAACTAGTGCGTTTGACCTGTGTGCACATGATTTGAACAGGAGTCGTGAAAAGGACCACCGGGCATGGGCATAGCCGGATGACATAAAGAAAACTTAATCTAAAATCAACATGAAAAAGAGTTAATCTAAAATCAGCAATAAATAATCTAAATTAAATATTTTTCCGTTAATAATTGGAGCAATGACCAGGGAGGTTCACGGTGTTCACGTGCGCAGTGCAGGCATCCGTGACCAACAGGCAGGACAGGTGCGTTGCAATACAAGTATCAATCACGGAAAGCATCACGATCAAAGCACTGCACCGTATTTCGCGAGTACAAACAATACACCAATTCCCAAAGAAGCTCATTTTGGCTTTACACATAACAAGTGTATAGAAATTGTATTACATATCTTGTTCTCCCTCACTATTCAAGAGTGTTATTAGCTGTTGCCAATGAGCTGTTGCCTCGTTATTAACACTATCACTATTCCATGTTGTCATAAAAGCTAGATGATCCTCAATGGTCCACCTCCACGGTGCCGGCGGTTTGCGGGCCGTGCACTCCATCCTATGCCCAAACGGCGCCAACCTCCAATGCGCACGCTGACAGATAGACTATGTCGCAATAGCGTACTTGCCGGCATGGGCACCGCCTCCTGGTTCCACGAGGCAGCCTGGTCTTGCACAATGAGCATCGGCCAATCCGAAGTGCGGTGGCACGCCAAGCTGAGAACGCCGCACACTTGGCGTTCACTGCATCCACTTGAACGCCAAGCTCCGCGTAGGTCAAGAGACGGCTGACAGGAAGGAGAGGGGAGTCTTCTGAAATGGAGGGGGCATCGGTAGCACTTCATTTTTGTCGCATGATCTATTATTTTTGTCGCACCATGCGACACAACAATTATATTCTGGAGCGACAAAAGTGAGTACGGGACTCATTATTGTCGCAGTGCGACAAACCGTGAGTAGGGGGCTCATTATTGTCGCAGCGACAAAAAGGAGACTGATATTTACGGACAGAATATTTACGGAAATTATACAGAAGATTATGGACTATAAACATAATATTACAGTTTACGGAAAAAACATATGCAAGCTAACTAACAATTGGTAGGAGAATGTGCTCACGTTAGCAAAGCATGCTCGATTGTCTAGTCTATATTCATTACATAACTATGCTTATACATCTTTACAATAAATGTGCAGTGCATACTATTTCGAATGTGAAGTCAGGTATGAACAAAACAAATCCTGTAGACGATTGACTTCTAAAATCTAAAAGATAAGCAGGTTGCTGGGCACCGCAACATGCATTTCGCCAGCGATAAAAGTAAAACTGAAATACCTGCACACAGCGAACGCTAAAACGTCAGAACGAAGTGATAAGATGTTGCAAACATCATGAAAACACGCAGGCATACAAACATTCGAAGACAATAAGCAAAATAGCTCAAACTACACTCTTCACAAATTACACACAGCAACATGCGTATCGCCAACGAGCATGAAATAGTTGAAATACCTGCACACGGTAAACGCAAACATGTCAGAAATAAGATGAACGACAAACCAACCGCAGACGCAACGAGAAACAGCACACACGCGAAACAGGCATTCAGGAATGCGAAACAGGCATTCAGGAATGCGGCGAAACAGGAAAAAGTGACCGGATATCCTGCAAAATTACAGAGAGCAAAGTCAGTGAGGGTGGTGGGACTCGAACCCACGCTGCACAATCTGTGCAGATATCGCCCTCGAAAAAAAAACACCATATGAGAAACACGCGGAACGAACACAAAACAGGCGCTTGAAAACAAATAGCAAATTCCTGAAGAATATCAGTCAGTGAGGGCTTGTAACAACAACAAATCCGTCGGGCAGCAGTACAGCCCGTCAGTCAGCCTCGCTACAAGAATGCCCTCTACGAAGACAATCAAGGGGCGCCAGCAACCGAATGTTGCTGGCGGCATCGGACATAGCGCAACAACGAACGTGACTTCTAAAACAAGGAAACGCTACTCAGCAAGGATGATGGGATTTAACCGGGAAATAGTTAGTATGCGCGATACATGCAGCAGAACAAAAATGCGGGACACAGCAGGCAACGGTGTCAGGTGCGCCGCAAAATGAAAGCTTATAGAATTAACGTGTGAGTGAATATTTGATATATGAAATCAGCCAGCCGCGGCCCGCGTGGGTCCATGTCTGGATGAAGATAGCGGATGAAAATTCAGAATGAAAGTTGATGACAGTGTTTCGGGTCAACTGTGACACTGTAATGTTCGTCGCAAACCCATGCCATGTCAGCATGTCTGCCAGGTGAATTTTTTTTGTCGTGTCGCAAACCCATGCCATGTCAGCATGTTGCGAAAGTCTGGAACCTGTCGCATCGCATTTGTCGCGAGGGAGCCACACTTAAGGGCTTTTTGTGGTGCAGTTTTTTAATTTACCAATATATAAATCGAAACTGATCGCGTCGCTGATTGGCTTATCCATCGTCTGCAAACCATCTCGTTTTTGTCGTGTGATCCCTTTCCCTTGTCGTCCCATATTCATGGTGCCTATCTCAGGCGCTCGCACTTCTTATTGGCGGTTATGGGCGATCAGTCCAAAACATCTCATGTAAAACACCCTGAAATCTGTAGCACGTGCGCCTTCTATAATTATACAAAAAAACGTGCTCCTTGTACGTGCACAGTCAGCTTATGGTATTTCGCGTGTGACCCATATTCATGGAGTTTATCTAATCTCATGGCTCCTCTGATTGGCGATCAGTCGGAAATCTCTTTTATACGCCATCTGAAATCTGTCGCGCTGATAACTTCTGCATGAATATCCATAATTCGATACTACGCCCAGGAATATTCTATGCGTCTCTGATTGGCGGCAATGCTCCACCGATTTGTATAACTCTCCTGCTTGCCATCTTAAGGTGACCGGTGTGGACTGCAATATAATTATATATGGGCGGTTACTCCCGATCTGACAGGGAAATCACACTGTTTCCGTAAAAAAGGGCCCCAAAGGTGGACAGTTCTGGTAGTATCGTGTGCGTCGATGTCACTTTTTCCAGGAAAACCTGTTTCGCTCCTATAAGGGAAACGCAGGACCTTGCAGCTTTTTTTTGAAAAAGCTGCGAACCGTCGGTGTATAATGTTGAGTATAATCGGATCTGTTTGCGACACGACAAAAAAAATACACCTCGCGACACACAAAAGGCGCTTCCGGGGGCATCTGTAAGGTCTCGGTGAAGCTGCGTCCCAAAAAACGATTGGAAGACGTTGGTGAAGTGTAACCGAGGGTGACCCCACGGACCGTGAACAAGCACAACCTCCCCCCACCAACCATGGCAACCGCTGCCGTCGAGGGGCGTGGCATATACACGAAGTCGCAGCAGGCCCCGTAGGCCGTAGGGATGTCCCAATTGGGGCACAGACCAGCCGCTCCGCGGCCACCCTGCAAACTCGAAAAAGTTGGCGGAGGGGGTCAGCGGACACTCCCCGGCCTTCACGAATATAGCGTGATGAAGATGTTGATCACCAAAGACGTCCAGCAGCAAGCTTTGCGCGTGCAACGCAAAGGAGTCCGCCGAGCTCTCAGGCCATAACCCACCAGCAAGACGGCGTTGCTCCAGCGTCCAGATTTTCAATAGAGACCACCGCTCCAAGCCAACCTGGCTGCAATACGCGTGACGAGGTGTGGATGTTACCTGCAGCAAAAGGCATGGTACGTCGGTTTTCAGAAGTAAAAAAACCAACCATCTCCATCCAACTGGCTGGATCGCTGTGATTTATCGCATGCCAGGAAGGCAGCTTTGCAGCCGCAATGCAGGCATCAGGCGGGAACATATGAACATCATCCAATACCCAATACGAGGACATCGGCGACAAACCTACCTCTTAGGTTAGCATCCAATGGCGCTTATTGGTTTCCCAGACATCACTAACTTGCCATCGGTAGCCGCCTTGGAGGCCACAAAAAGACGGGCAAGGCTAGCGGCGGATGGCCGTTTCGCGGGCTCGCGGTGCACGCAGTCCATAACTGGGTTCCAGATTGCACGGCTGACATAGGTATTGCTCGACCGCTTCCCCAGGATGTCATGCACAGTCGCGCTGGTGGCATCATCATTAACTCTCTTAAGGGCGTCACGTGAATCTCGAATCAAGATGCGCACGAGGATCGGGGCAATCGCCCACATGTCGGTTGCAGGTGTCGGTCCTCCATTACTGTACTCCGGCGCATACACGGATCCAGGCTTGTGATGTGCATCGTCAGGCGTTCCGGAGGTCCATCGGTGCCTTCGGTAGTGGTCTTCAGGCAGCCCTTCCCTATGCTGCCGCCTTGATAGCCCGAAGTCGATGATGACCAAGCTGTCGGGCCTCGTCGGGGAAAGCACCATGTTTGTTGCCCTGACGTCCCCGTGGGAGATACCGGCTTTATGCAGCGCAGCAAAGCCTGTCAAGATTCTGGCGCACAGGTCTCTCTTGAAGGTCATGGTAACAGCCACGGGCGGTTGTGCCAGGAAGGCGTCCAGGGAGATGCCGTGGTCCATGGAAAGTAAGAACGGTGCACATGCGGGACGTTCTCGTTCGCCAAGCTGCCGCAAACCGAAGTGGAGTATGGGCGACACGTACTGCGGAGCTGAATTCGCGGCGAGGGTCGTCATGTATAGTTCCCGAGCAAACTCGGAAAAGCGGGTTGACGCGCTTGGCGAGTGCTTTAGACTGAACTCTTTGTACACCAAAGGAACTGTGCCGTTGAGGGTGCAACCGACTCTGGTTGACGCGAAACCGCCGTCGCACTTTTTCGCCGGACCTAAAGGATTTGAGAACGTGACCATATTGTAGGAGACTTCACCCAAGTTGCAGTTCTGCGCCAGAGTGCGCGCGACATCCGGGCCGTAACGCCAGGCGGTTGTGCGTGGGTCTCGTGAGCTGGGACGACGGTTCACGGACGTGAGTTGGGAGTAGTACTCCGAGCAACCACCCACGAATATGGGAAGCGGTGCTTGTGGAAGGGGTTTCTTCTCCTCGACAGAAGCTTCAAGTGCACTATTTGCCCTTTCCAACTTCACTAGTTTTTTCTTAAGACGCTTGGACTTGTTGTTACGGCTGCGGGTTTTGCGTTTCTTGGTCTTGCAAAAGGTGCAGCAACCGCCCTCCTCTATCAGACCTAGTATTACATTTAATGATGTTACACACATACGACACGCCACAACGCACATGCGCCCACGGTCCGCCGTACCGGCCCGAAACAACCACATAACTCCTACCGGCCACACCCCCTGAATATGGTCGCGTGTCAGAGGAGCTGTCCTCACACCACACCAAATATATCCCGTGTGCCCTACCCACATGCGCCCACGGTCCACCGCACCAACTCGACACAACCACATACATCCTACCGCTCACACCCCCTTGTTATGGTCGCGTGTCAGAGGAGCTGTCCTCACACCGCACCAAATATATTCCGTGTCCCCAACCCACATGCGCCCACGGTCCACCGCACCGACCCAAAACACACACACATACATGCTACCGGCCACACCCCCTTAATATGGTCGCGTGTCAGAGGATTTGTCCTCACACCGCACCATAGATATTCGGTGTGCCCAACCCACATGCGCCCACGGTCCACCGCACCGACCCGAAACAAACACACACTTCTACATCCTACCGGCCACACCCCCTTGTTATGGTCGCGTGTCAGAGGATTTGTCCTCACACCGCACCATAGATATTCGGTGTGCCCAACCACATGCGCCCACGGTCCACCGCACCGACCCAAAACAAACACACACATCTACATCCTACCGGCCACACCCCCTTGTTATGGTCGCGTGTCAGAGGATTTGTCCTCACACCGCACCATAGATATTCGGTGTGCCCAACCCACATGCGCCCACGGTCCACCGCACCGACCCGAAACAAACACATACATCCTACCGGCCACACCCCCTTGTTATGGTCGCGTGTCAGAGGATTTGTCCTCACACCGCACCATAGATATTCGGTGTGCCCAACCACATGCGCCCACGGTCCACCGCACCGACCCAAAACAAACACACACATCTACATCCTACCGGCCACACCCCCTTGTTATGGTCGCGTGTCAGAGGATTTGTCCTCACACCGCACCATAGATATTCGGTGTGCCCAACCCACATGCGCCCACGGTCCACCGCACCGACCCGAAACAAACACATACATCCTACCGGCCACACCCCCTTAATATGGTCGCGTGCCAGAGGAGCTGTCCTCACACCGCACCATAGATATTCGGTGTGCCCAACCCAAATGCGCCCACGGTCCACCGCACCGACCCAAAACAAACACACCCATCAACATCCTACCGGCCACACCCCCTTGTTATGGTCGCGTGTCGGAGGATTTGTCCTCACACCGCACCATAGATATTCGGTGTGCCCAACCCACATGCGCCCACGGTCCACCGCACCGACCCGAAACAAACGCATACATCCTACCGGCCACACCCCCTTAATATGGTCGCGTGTCAGAGGAGCTGTCCTCACACCGCACCATATATATACGATTTGCCCAACCCACATGCGCCCACGGTCTGCCGCACCCACCCAAAACAAACACATACACCCTACCGGCCACACCCCCTTAATATGGTCGCGTGTCAGAGGAGTTGTCCTCACACCGCACCATACGTATTCAATGTGCCCTACCCATTTACGCCCACGGTCTGCCGCACCAACCCGAAACATCCTCGAAAATTCCAGCTACCACACCCCGTTTCAACCGAGCCACGGGTCCGGGGGCGCGCCTCGAGCCTTGCAAAACAAGGACACGCGCACGCCTCTCCTAACCCACCGGCTGGGATCCTCACCTACCCCGACCGAAAATGCAATGTAGCCACGGGTACAGGGGGCGCGCAGCGAGCCTTGAATCAGGCCACGCGCACGCCGCTCCCGACCCACCGGCACATCATCGGGGAAAAGAAAAACAACCATTTGTCATGTAACCTTACCGGCCGGTCGAAGCAGTACCCTCCCGAGCTGACCACCATGCAGACACCAACACAAGTGGAACACGCTTGTTGTACGCACGTCTCTTTTTAAGCAACCTCTGACGGCGGAACGTGTGACATAAATTAGGTTCAAGATATGCAAACGGTTTCAGGAAACGCAGAAAACTCACCGGCGGTTCTGCAGGCTCTTCAGGCGCGCCGCCTTCTTCACCCGCGGGCTCCTCGTTGACGTCCTCATTGAGGTCCAACGCGGCTGCTGCACCGGCTTGGCCAGCTTGGCCCACAACCTGCACACCCGATAACCCGACTGTGTGGGGGGAAAAAACAAACGCAAAACGTCGGTCTAAGACCATGCTGTTTCACAAAATTTAAACTGAAACTCGCACCGGTGGATCTCCCCCGTTCCCGCCGTTGGAGCGTCCCGCCGCAGCAAGGAGTCTTGCTGCGCGATTGCTACCAGACGTACGTGCGGGAGGAGAAGACGCCATGTTTATTATATATTCAAACTTCAAAATTTCTACTAGGGCGGAAAGGGAAGGTGGTCAAAAAACCTTCTCTTTCGAAAGAACGAATAAGCCCCGCCCGCCGCAGTTTAAACCCTCGCCTGATTTGAAATCGAGTGTTCCAAGTATTTATTATTTTACAGTATATATGTCACATGCGTGGGTATGATGACGATCGCGATTTTGATTGGACTACACCACTTACAGGCTTTCCCCATTCACGACATTCCCTGACATATTTATAGTGCACGCGAGCCTTCGCGAATCAGGTTGCCACAAACTTTTATACCTCGACTGATTCAGTGTGTATAATTACTCATCGTCGACTGCCAGACAAATCTTTGGCCTTTTACAAACCCAGCCTCTTCGAGTCATATCTCCTAGCATCGCGCCAGTCATTCTGGGGCTCTCGCGTGAACCCTGGGGCATCCTGAAGCGGGCTTGGTGACATTCCTATGTCATCGGGTGTATAATTCTACCGATTTATACCGACTTAAGCAAACTTAAGCAAACTTAAGCAAACTTAAGAAAACTTAAGCAAACTTAAGCAAAAACCTTGTTCTAGTGGTTGGTGGTGCTACGAACATCCACAACTGCAAGATTCGCGACGAAGTCCATGCCGACGCTCTGGACGTGCCACCACCGCCGACACCGCCCTCCGCTCCGCAGTCGGTGGTGTCCGACGAGGGGATGTACCCCATCAGCGCGCTACACGCGCACGGGCCACACGCGACCTTCATGGAAAAGTTCGCGTTCAACTTGGACATCGCGGGACCGGAGCCGACCCTTGCCATGCACCACATGGGCCCCGTCGCGCCCGTGGACTCCGTCTCCGTGACGACGGACGACTCCGAGGGTGACGGCGAGTGTCTTCCGCCACCGAGACAGGCCTTGGGATGCGGCAGGCCGCCAATGGGTTTCGGGTTCTCTGCCCTCACATCTCTCGCAGTCTGCCTGATGTTTGTTATTTGTGCAACTGCCGCGCCTTCGCGTGATCGCTCCGCGCCAACATCTTCAGCAACAGGGCGCATCGGCGACGAGGTCGGTGGTGCTGGTGTGCTGACGCCCACAGCCATCCCGCCGGATCTCTACTGGCAGCCGGAGGGCTGGTACCACAGCTGGTACCGAGCTACCTACGGGTACGGGTGGACGTGGCTCCCGGCCCCCCCGCAGCCACCTGAGGCAGCTCCGATTGTTACTGAGCCGCCCTCGCCGGGTGGTGCTCCGCCATCGCCGGACTACGAGCCACCCGCCTGGGAGGGTGGAACCGACGATGAACTTTCTTCCTCAATTCGGCACCGGACCGAGCTGATTGCACCGGGTGAAACTGCCTGCGACGACATCGGCACATCTTCAATTCTCTCAATTTGCTCTACGCATGATTTGACAAACAGTGGTACCAGCTCTCCTGGGCGCTGTAACAGTGGCACCGGCTCTCCCGGGCACTTTCGACGTGGCTAGCGTTACCGAGATTGAGATTAGCCTGCCTCCGGAATGTAATGCTGTTGGTTCAGGTTGCCCCAAGATGGGCTTAATTTAGGGTTTTAACTGTATCCGTATTCTGCAGTATGCCTCACTAGCTGCTAGTTTCGGGAGTTACCCTGCCAGAAAGGACAGGTTCTCCTGTAGGATGCGTATTTCCACCGAAGCTGAGTAGGTGTTTGTTTCAGTTCCGTGACCACTTAGTTTGCTAGTCACCACCCTAGGTGGTGTGCTGGAAGTGACGCCCCGACTGTCATTCCTATAGTTAGGGTGTATGACTGTCACCGGTCCCGGAACCCTAGACCCCGAACATATAACGGGAAGACTGATTGATTATCCGTTTATCTATTCTGATTACCACACACCGAATATACAGTCAAGCTGATATATTCAGCATGTTACAGTGACCCTTGTCTCCCACAGTGACATTAGGGTGTTACTTGCCATCAGTAACCCTAAAATATGTTAAATTAAAGCAGTATGAACATTTTCAAAGAAATTGAAGCAAAACGGCATTTAATTTATCACTGTGTATCACGTGGTTTTTAGGAGGTATGTTACACCCCTGTAACTGTACACGTGAATATATATAATATTAGGGCGTTACAGGTGCTGCACTATTTTGAGCATATTTTTCAATAGCTAATAAAATAGGGTAATGAAAAAAATGAAACCCAAATTTTCATTTTCAAATCATACGTGTGAGTTTTTCACGTATTTTGGTACAGCAACTATGTATACCCCTAGGTGTCACACACCTGATATTTAGGGTGTTACACGAGATATGACTATGCACATTATGTTTTTCAGATACCTTAATAGGTATAAAATCATAATTCGTGAAAAAATGGAGTCGGAATTTCAGTTTTGAAATTTCCCGCCAACGATTTTTACCCATTTTCCACCTTTTTTGGCCACTTATATATGTACCTCAGTATATATATAGCGGTGTGTGTGTAATGTGCAAGTTACAGAACTCATGCAACTTATCTCACTTTTGCACATGGTATTTTTCATGGCATAATAGTGAAGATATCTGATGATCAACATCTGTGGTTGAACATATATATGGGTTTTGCTGATTTGAAACCCATGGAAGTTGGTCCACTTCCCAATGATAATATTAGGTGTATCAACTTTAAGCGAGTCTGTCACTTAAGTGATAACTTGTCAGAACCTATTATCTACTTGGGCATATGACTGTGCACTGAAAGAGTATCAAATGATATCTTTAGTTTCCAAGTAGATCTGGACATAGCTTGATAAATAAATTTAACCCCTTAGTTGCCGGAGGAATTTCGGGGTTTTGAAAATTTTGGTTTATTTGCAATAACTTTGGCATAAGGGTCCTGCCTCAACTTTTGAAAATAGTGTCGGAAAGGTCTTCTCAAGGCGAATCACATGCAAACGTTAGAAATACACGACACTTGATACCGATGACGTGATTGTCAACTGAAAAATGTTGATGGATGTGCACATCGTTAACAATGTAAGCCCTAATATTGACCCTATACCTCCAGGTATAATCTTACCAAGTGCTCATGCGGTTAGGGCTACTTATATTATTAGGGGTTTGTAACACTATGACACATGTGCCCTAAATGTGACTCATTATGGTCAAGCTAAAATAGAGTGCGTCTGGGGAAATATTTAGAGCATCGTCGCAACATGGTTGCTCCCAAGTGCATGGCTGCACGCGGCTTGATAAGAGCTTTTCAAAACTGTCTTCAAAAGTGAATTTGAGTTATTTGTCGCCGAGAAAATCAGTTTTGAGTGTTTGATGGACATGTCCATCAGCTGGCAGCTAAGGGGTTAAGCAGTCTCACACAACACAACGGTGTGTGTGTGTGTGTGTGTGTGTGTGTGTGTGTAATGTCCACAACAACCTCTATCAGTTCAATATATAGTTACTGATCTGAGAATGTACATGCAATTGTGCTGATCAATTCTGAATCAATTGTCACAATGCAATGTAGTTGTTGTTGTTGCTCCAGCGATGATATGTGAGACGAATGGACAATGCTCAGCAGTGACCAGCTGCTTATTTGAGCATTGTATAATGCCTTCGGGTCTGGAGATTTCTCCATCCAGCCCTACAGCATGTTGGTTGATTCTGTCCCATATCTATCGCCATCACTTGACATCCAGCTGCTATCGTGATCAAGCTGGATGGTACTATGTATTATGTGTTGATATGATTCTTGATCATTACACTTTCGAGTCAGTGCATTGTCAACTTACATAGTAGTGTCAGTGACTTTTTTATTACACTTGTGAATCAGTGTAATGTCATATACTTAATGATACATAAGTTGCAGTGACTTGTGTATGCAGTGACTTATGTACATGTACTTTCTGATTGAGTACATGTGTGTGTGTGTGTGTGGAATTGTGCTACTACACACACTTGTATACAGGTAATTACTGATATTACACTACAGTATACCAAGTTGATCTATCATATATATAGGATGATATGTATACCAATCACAGAATATATCTGACATGATGTATATCAGCTTAGTAGTGATTGTAATCCTGCATATTCTCATCTA
Organism: Cymbomonas tetramitiformis; assembly: GCA_001247695.2. NCBI lineage: Eukaryota > Viridiplantae > Chlorophyta > Pyramimonadophyceae > Pyramimonadales > Pyramimonadaceae > Cymbomonas > Cymbomonas tetramitiformis. Next base: position 17,605 of record LGRX02035492.1, read on the forward strand.
CAGTGATGAGTTGCTTTGGTCTATTTCACATATAGTTCCGGTGAGCAATCCTTTCAGTGTTCCACAATAGAACGAATATACTCATCCCAAATCCTGCGTCAGAGTATATCGAGCTAATTATTGTGTTAAGACCACAGAACAGGCACCTTACACTATATGGGTTCAAATATAGTTTACATGCACAGCAAGTATGCTTATGTGCAATGTCTGATGCATTGTGATATGATACCATATATCCCAGCTGCTATCGTGATCAAGCTGGTTTATACATTACAGCTGCTAACGTGATCAAGCGCTGTATGCATAAATGTATGCACATGTCACAATGATATAGTTGCTCATCAGTATTATAATGTACATGTATTATAATGTACATCTGCTGCATGTACTTGGTATATACTGAATGATTGTATATACTGCAAGTGTGTGTGTGTGTGTGTGGTGCTGCAAGTATTATAATCACCGCACACTCAATTAATTGTACACACGATGATGTTGCTGCAGAGCATCCACTTATCTGTCATACTGAGTGTGTGTGTAAGCTACTCACACAGCATATAGTACACACTCATGACTGCAGGCTTGTATGCGAATATGACAGTGAATGGATAATACTATCTCGGCAAGCATCACAGACTTGTATGGCATGCTGCTTATTATACTGTCATCATGCGTCATCTGTTCATGATAATTCCAGCAGGTATGTACATATTCTGTCAAGGATAATCATGATGCGCGCAGACGAGTGATTATTGCAACTATTTGAAATGACGATATTTTGATGACACCATGAACACTGATCTCGTCATAAAAAACTGCAAGGTAATCGTTCGGTGCAGAAGGCGATTTATTGTGACTCTGTTGAATCACTTGTGTGCGCGCTGCGAATTATGAGCACATCTCTGTCGCAATATGAACGCACGGCATATGATACAAATGCCATTTTTCGCACGGATCATATTCTGATGATAATGTATTCATCCGCGTCTCAATATGTCGAATCTCGTACAATTGCGAATTGTAACTGCGCATAGATGTGATCGGCATGCTGCATGCACACCTTCTCGCGCTGTATATCTGACGATATGTACGATCAACTGCGATTATGACGATGTCTCTCGCGCACTGTTTTCGCTGTTTATTATGCAGCGGTCGATATTATGCAGATATGTAAATATATGTGCGACTGCGGCGCCTGATGATATTCGCGCTCCGCAAACCTGCGCACACAAAATTCAATATCTACTGCTGCACTCACACTAGATACGTCCTCGTTCGTCGCCTTGACGAGACGGAGAATACCAACTGATAGGGCTTCGCGGCTAGCAAGCGAATATATATGATACAAGCGAGGCTATTATGGAACGTTAATAGCTCACGCAGCGTCTGAGTGGGTATGAGTGCAGTGCTTCTCAAGAAGTGACTGCTGTAGCTCAACTATACCTCATTTTACGCAATGCCCCGCATCTCATAGATGCCACCACTATTGGGTTGTGGACCCAAGGCATTGGTTGAACAATCAGTATCGGCTGAACGAATAAGCCATATGATACTCGCATGCTTGTTCAGAACATGCTTGAAGCGAAGATGAGTTTTCTCCGAACACTTTCGGTTCTTCAAGACTTCATCTTGCTTTGCCATCTCGAGTCCACAACCTGGCCTCTCGATGACAGGTGTCACTCAAGTCTCAACTTGAGTAAATGACAGATGATATGACTGTACATGTCATAGTCGACCGTACTGACGACTGTCTGTCATTATAATATATGACATGACATGACACGACATGACATGACATGACATTGTATGACATGTCTGACAGGTATGGCACGTATGCCATGTATGACATGTATGGTAACACATGTGTCATCGGTCATCAACACATCATCCACCTTCAAAATGCACCCAAAAAGCCCATGCATGAGCCTTCTTTTCAAAAGCGTTGCCCTTCGGCCAAAGCAACCCCGCTCGCCCCATCAACCCCGCCTTCGGCGGGAACCAAAGCCCAAAGTCCCCCTTCCCCCAGTGTTGCATGCCACAGTGTTGCATGCGACGGGCAATGAGCTCGGTGTCAGCGGTCGGTCCCGTGACGTACGACTCACAGAACCTAGACTCCGAACGGTTGGTGACACGGTGTGACGGTTGCAACCACCATGTTAAACCCCCGAGTATCGTTATATATTCTGCTCTTCTCAATATATTCTGATATCGAATACGAAACGTGTAACCCGCTTCATAAGATATATACCAATTGAGTATACCCCGTTACGGGTCGTGGACGACCCATTCTATACGTTTTTGTGTATACTCTCTAGAAATTGTTGGCTCACCGACGACATCGCCGCTCGTGTAGGCGGCGCTAACGTCGAACGAGAACACTGAAGTACAAATCTACGGGGCCTGGCGCCGGGGCCTACGACACCGGGACTTCCTGGAGGGTTGTCGGCCAGATTCCAGCAGGTCGTTCACACACTACTCGAGCGTTCGATTGAAGTTGTCTTCGAGATCAAAGCTCGAAGGACGCCAGGTCTATGCCAATAGCGGAGAAGTGGGTCTTCCGGTAGATGCGACAATCTTGGTGAGCTTGGAGATGCCATTGTCGTCCGAGGCGAGACCTGCATCGCCTTGAGAGACCCAACAAATATTCTCGCGTAGCGGGTTCTCCATCAAGCCTTGTGACGGTCACGCATTGCGAATGTCGTTCACAAGCGAGTCTCTATTTATTGGGCGTATTGAAATAAGACCGCCTAGCAGTCATATCCGCAACGGCGCCGTCCGCTTTGGGCTCCCGCCCGCACAGGATCTGACAAAGGCGGCGTCGACTCCCGAAAATGTGGGTGTTGAGGATGGAGTCGGAACGTATAATAGCGGCGTCGATGTCGGACGATCCTACGATCGCGATCTACGTTGGGCTACCAACGGGGGGGAGTATACAAAAATTGTTTGCTGTAATGTCATTGAAAAATACCGTGGTTGGCGAGGTCTATTGGACGGAGAGATCTTTTGCGCGAACGTTATATCTCGGGCCTGAGGAAGTGAAGCTGCCACATACCATACTTTACTATATGTGCTACCATACCATACCAGGGAACATATCAAACTTTTATGTCGTACGGCCAACACTCAAAATTTCCATCGGCCAAATTTCGGCCATCCCGGCCAAAATCTAAAATTGCCCGCCGCAGGCGTAAAATTTTAATTTTATGTATGGCAATATCATAAAAATCGCAAAATTTCGGGGGAATTTTCAAAATGTTACATAATTCGTTTCGGCCAACAAGCAAAAGCACACTCGGCCAAACCTCGGCCACAGCCCTCATCGCACGGCCACAGACCGGCCATAGGGGGTTGATATGTTCCCTGTACCATACCATACTATATGTGCTAGCTGTGAAGCTAGCACATACCATAACATACCATCCCCCATTACCCCCATACCATCCCCATTACCCCCCTCCGCCCCCAAACCATCCCCCATTACCCCCAAACATCCCCCATTACCCCCAAAACCATCCCCCATCACCCCCAAACCATCCCCAACACACCCCAAACCATCCCCCAACACACACCTAGAAACCATGCACAAACAACCCCCAAACCATCTCCCAACACCCCTCATACGGCCGGTACGGGCAGGCCGTACCAGTGAATCGGTACAGGCAGGCTGTACCGGTGGAATCAGTACGGAGCGGGCACAGCCGATAAATCGGTGCGGGCGTTTTTGTGCCGGTGAAACCTCGGTACGGGCGGGCTGTACGGTGAAGTATCGTGCGAGGCGGGCTGTACCGAAATCGAGCAGTATATATATATATACCGGCGGCGAACTCATATCGTAACATTTCTATTTATATATATATATATATATATATATATATCAATTTAATTTTTGAGAGCTCAGTGACATGCCCATACTTCATAGTTTCCTGCACAGAATTCATATGCGCAGTCGAACGTTGCGAATATTTCCACATACCATTTTTCATGAAATCCGAATTTCGTGAGAGGGATGTCATTATGCGAGGTGAATATATGGACGAATTGAAAGTCACGAGAGGTCGTACGTTTAAGAGAGCACGCATATGTCATAAAGTTGTTGACTATCGCCAATAGAAGCATGGTGGGGGTGGCCCACACCAAGTGCTAGCGACGCTAGCACACTCCGGTCCTTGTGATAGGACCGGCCAAATTAATTAAAATTCAGCGAAAATACCCCCACCTCTTCACACATCGTAATAACATATCTATATCGAATAAACCAGCCAACCAAGGGTCAAAATAATTGTTGGGACACCCAATAATGATCCATATGCACTCATATGATATGGTTTTCGAAAAAAACGGACCCTATAGCCCCAATTCACTTCGGTCCGTGTGGCAGGACTGAAGCTTCGGGCAGTAGCCATCTACGCGTGTCCGGCGGGGGGACCACCAATATATCCTTACCCCGCCCGCTTGCATCCCGATTGAAACCGTGTTGCATAATTCACTTTGATTGCAGATATACCGCAGAAGTATTGATAGAGTTCTGCATGAGTGAATGTTTCAACGTGTTTCCAATGTATCTGCCATACAGTACATGTGTTGCAGACATATCGAATACCCCTCCAATTGTTTTGCCCCTGTTCAACACATCGACCCCCGGTCGGGCCAAAGCCCCCAAATACCAACTTCTGCGATACGCGTCCACGAATGTCGTGAAAACTTGTCAGCATAAGGCTAGACCCTTCCTTAGATGATACCGAGTGCTAGCTAGTGGGTGAGTCTGACACCATTTGAGTGCCCATGCTAGCATGCCCACTTTCACCGTGTTCAGGCTGGTCGCGGTTCAATACGTGTTGTCAACATGTTGCGGATGTATTGAATTATTTCAATATATTTATCACATTTTCAATAGATGTCCAATATGTACCCCATATATGTTCAACACTGTATTGAACATCCGTGGAAACGTGGTTTCAGATTTCATCTTACTTTGATCCCGCGGAACCAGCGGTTATCGTAGCGGAACAAGCTACTCCCACCCAGCTGAGTGCATTGCTCACCGACGCATCTGACTCCGCGTGCCTCCAGAAGCACCGGCCATCTCCCCGGAACGGAACCAATTCCCGAACTTCACGTGCGACATCTGCACGTCCAACGACGACATCGAAACACCCGCAACGTGCAGCATGGCGTTTTGCTTTGACGACGACCTTGAGCGCGTCGAGCCACATCTTTTCCGAGTAGGATTCACCACATGCTTGACTTCTACGACGGCCTTCAAGCGGCATTCGCTTCAACATTTTCTTTTTTACGCGTGTCTAGCGATACAACGAAGTATCGCTTCAACATCCTTTACGCTCTGGCCAGCAGCACCTCAACTGCAGCAAATTTGGCTGATCGCACGACGTTTTCGACGGCACCGCCGTTTTCCTCGTCAACATCTGCCCCTGTTTGACATTTGCAGCACTTGGAATTGTCAATTTTACGAAAAGTTTGGTTTTAAATATTTCGCCTTGGAACCCAAACCTTCGCTGTCAGAATTATGCAGTCTGCAGTCTGCAACCATGTCCACCGCACGTCAGCATGCGCGCATTGCCGTTGTACGTTCAGTGGTGGCATCTCTCCGACCACGTCGATATCATCTTACCCTTGGCTATGGTCTGGTGGTGTCTGGTGGTGCTTATGCGCCGGACCCTACATTCTGGGAAAACCAGAAGACGCGTCTTCTGAACGTCTTCTGAACGTCTTCTGAGACGTCTTCTGGGTCCAGAAGACATCCAGAAGACGTCCAGAAGACGTCTTCGGCGCGTCTTCTAATGTCTACCATCTTCTGGTTTCCAGAAGACGGTCAGAAGATCTTCCGGGAAGACATCCAGAAGTTATCTTCTGGACGTCTTCTGCATGTCTTCTGAATCCCGGAAGACGTCTTCTTGATATCTTTTAGGCGTCTTCTGTACATCTTCCCGGAAGATCTTCTGGACGTCTTCTGAAACTCAGAAGATGGTAGACATTAGAAGACGCGTAGAAGACGTCTTCTAGATGTCTTCTGGATATCTTCTGGAACCCAGAAGACGTCTAGAAGACATCTTCCGGAATTCGGAAGATGTACAGAAGTCATGCAGAAGACGTTCAGAAGATATCTTCGGGACGTCTTCCCGGAAGATCTTTTGGACGTCTTCTGAAACTCAGAAGATGGTAGACATTAGAAGACGCGCCGAAGATGTCTTCTGGGCGTCTTCTGGACGTCTTCTGGATTCCAGAAGACGTCCAGAAGAAGTCTTTTGGATTCCAGAAGACGTCTTCTGGAATCCAGAAGATGTACAGAAGACGTCCAGAAGATGTCTTCTGGATGTCTTCTGCATTTCTACCAAAAGTCGCTATACGTATGCGTCCAGGTTACACGCATGCAGTTCGTTGGCAGGATGATACAAATGGAACAAAGAAGAAGGTTTTTTTACAAAGCTATTTATTTACATATTTACAGTTTCAATCATCAGAACCGTCTTCACTACTAGCACTAGAAAGGATTTCCTTCGGAGACCCCGCTTCGGAGCTGGTGGTTTCGTATGCCCGATGCAAGTTCTCCTTGAAGATGGGGCGGAGGTGGCTGATGGGAACCACCAGGCCCCACTTTGACTTGTCCCCGAAGGGGTACGTCTTCTCCTCCATCGCAGTGAGAAGTTGGGACCCGAGGCCACCCGGCCCGGCGATCTTGTCGTTCGCCTTGAGGCCCTTGCCGTACAACTTCTCCAACCCGACAAAGGCCATTTCCATGCCACTTTGCCAGGCGGAGAAGAGCAACGGGGCGTTATCAAAGCCAACGTCGTCCTTGTCGACGGCCAAAGAGAGCACCTGGGTGCAGTCACACAAAAGTTTACGATCAGCTGCAAATGTCACTTACGTAATTAAAGAAACTAAATACATATCCAGAAGACGTGCGGAAGATACCCAGAAGACATATGTGATATCTTCTGGATATCGTGTATTCAAAGGGTTGTGCTTGCAGAACCATACCTTGATGCCAACGTACTCGCCATTCAAGTGAAGGGCGGTGACCGACTTCTTTTTCGCTGTACCCGACTTCAAGCCATGGGCGGCCACATCCTTTGAATTGGCTGGGTGCGTTATCACCCCCGTGAGAAGGGGCATGTCCGCGGTCCATATCGCGGACTTCCCCTTCTCGTGGTAGAACCCCGTGGGGAGTATCTCCGGATCGTTCACCAGAGACTCGACCACGCAGTACAATACCACGTGGCTACCCACCTCAAACCCCTCTTCAGCATCCTCCGCCACCGCCTTCTTCTTCCCCTTCGGGTCCTCCGCCACCGCCTTCCCCTTCGGGTCCACCGATGCCGCCTTCCCCTTCGCCTTGTTGTCCTCCGCCACCGCCTCCGCCACCTTCCTAACCTTAGAGCTGCCCGCCTTTTTTTCCAGCTCCTCGATCTGCGTCTTTGACTCCAACTCGAGCTGCAAGCATGCCGCCACTGAAACAGGCATATGTTAGTATGTTATACAAGAAGACACTCAGAAGACACTCAGAAGACACTCAGAAGACACTCAGTCATACTTGCCTATTAGCTAAGCCCTATTAACTAAGGAAGACGTGCAGAATACTCTCAAAACGTCCCCCGGAGAGGCCAACACGAAGGTGCGAACCGGTTGGCACGGCATGCCCGTATCTCCATGAAAGATGTATGCCTGCACGCTCCGTCGGAAGTCGTCCCGAAGACGTCCCGAGCGTCTTCCGCGCATCTTGCGGGCTCATTCCGGTCAAGCTTATTCCCGGCGGATGCGTGTGACATGCTTGCGCAGGCGGATGAAAGGCCCCGTAGCACACCGCAATATGCCTCCCACGCCCGTCGAGCTGGCGGGTGAGACGCAAGAAGATGACGGGGCCGCCGTTGGTATCACGTCCAACCGTGACCCCCTCCCCCCGGAGAGGCCAACACGAAGGTGCGAACCGGTTGGCACGGCATGCCCGTATCTCCATGAAAGATGTATGCCTGCACGCTCCGTCGGAAGTAGTTCCGAAGACGTCCTGAGCGTCTTCTGCACATCTTCCGGGCCCATTCCGGTCAAGCTTATTCCCGGTGGATGCGTGTGACATGCTTGCGCAGGCGGATGAAAGGCCCCGTAGCACACCGCAACATGCCTCCCACGCCCGTCGAGTTGGCGGGTGAGACGCAAGAAGATGACGGGGCCGCCGTTGGTATCACGTCCAACCGTGACCCCCTCCCCCCGGAGAGGCCAACACGAAGGTGCGAACCGGTTGGCACGGCATGCCCGTATCTCCATGAAAGATGTATGCCTGCACGCTCCGTCGGAAGTCGTTCCGAAGACGTCCCGAGCGTCTTCCGCGCATCTTCCGGGCTCATTCCGGTCAAGCTTATTCCCGGCGGATGCGTGTGACATGCTTGCGCAGGCGGATGAAAGGCCCCGTAGCACACCGCAACATGCCTCCCACGCCCGTCGAGTTGGCGGGTGAGACGCAAGAAGATGACGGGGCCGCCGTTGGTATCACGTCCAACCGTGACCCCCTCCCCCCGGAGAGGCCAACACGAAGGTGCGAACCGGTTGGCACGGCATGCCCGTATCTCCATGAAAGATGTATGCCTGCACGCTCCGTCGGAAGTCGTTCCGAAGACGTCCCGAGCGTCTTCCGCGCATCTTCCGGGCTCATTCCGGTCAAGCTTATTCCCGGCGGATGCGTGTGACATGCTTGCGCAGGCGGATGAAAGGCCCCGTAGCACACCGCAACATGCCTCCCACGCCCGTCGAGTTGGCGGGTGAGACGCAAGAAGATGACGGGGCCGCCGTTGGTATCACGTCCAACCGCGGGCCCGGGATGGTGGTGTGTGATTGTGGCGCGTGTCACTCATCCATGCGCTTCGTCACCATGAGGACACGGTCTCGACATAGGACTATGTTCAAACAGATTGTATGCCTTCCGACGCTTCCGGAAGAGGCTGTGGACGACGATGAGCAACATCCCGATGGCGAGGAGTCGGATCAGGTGTGCAACTCCGGGTAGAACGACTATCATTCTCAGGTAACCCTCGCGGAAGGTACCCGGAAGACGTGCAGAAGGTCTTCTGGGTATCATCCGCATGTCTTCATGAGAATGAAGGTACATATCAAAATCGGTTACTCCTGATAGGTAATGCAGTTGTTCTTCACAATTGGCACGTATGTATCTCTTGCCCATTGAAAGTGATTGTGGTTGACAGGAAGATGCCGATTCCGGTTCCCTTGACGATGCCGATGCCGATGGAAACTTGCCGGACCCGGAAGCCGTTCAAGAAGAGCTCGACGAATTACTCGACCATGTCGACCCGGAACTTGCTAGAAAGGTGACGGAAGAAATCGAAGGAAAATTAAAGTCGTTGGAGAACTTGGCTGATATGGATGAGGTAACGTTCGCTGTTTGAATATTTTGCTCAGAATTGAAAATTGTATATAGTGTGATGTCTTTTGTACCCGGAACACGCCCGGAAGTTACATAGGAAGTCTTCCGTGCGTCTTCCTGACGTCTTCCGTTTTATCCTTCGATGACAGACCGCAGCGACGAGCTCCGAGGATACCCTACTCGACTTATTGGAGTGGAATCTGGATGGCAATATGACTCAAGAATCCTTTGGGCAACTGCTGCACATTTTGAAAACTAATCACCCGGACGTGTTTTCTAAGTTGCCCGACTCCTTCAAACAAAGCATTGCTCGGTTTAAGGTCATTGATATCCCACTCCTAGTGGTGGACCTTTGCCCGCATGGATGCGTGATGTTCGAAAAACAATTCGCGGACTTTGACTTCTGTCCAAGGTGCGGGGCATGCCGTTGGGAGGGAGATAAGGATCGGTGCGGTGCGGGGAATGCCGAGGGTGCGGACGACACCCGGAATGCCGAAGCCACCCCGAGTGCAAAGCGGGGGAAGGCGAAGTGCCAATTCTATCATTGGCACTTAAAGGATTTACTTCAAGCAATTTACAGCCATCCCGACGTTGCTGGGCTCATGCGTTCGCACGCCACGCGGGAAAAGTCTGAGGAAGGCATTCTGGAAGACATTCCCGGTGAGTAACACATTGATAGAGCATATCCTGAATTGCCCCGAAGAGGTACAGAAGATGCGCAGAATGTCTTCCGTACATCTTCCGTATAACTTCCCGATTCCTACTACTTGAATGAATTTAAGTTGTATTTATGTATCTTGCAGATGGATCTGAGTGGAAGGCGAAGCAAGCTGCATATCCTGACTTCTTCAAGGACCCTCGCAACGTCATCCTCATGCTTTGCGCCGATGGGGCCACCGTTTGGAAGGACAAGTCGGGGGTTTTCCCTATCTACTTTCAAGTGTTGAACTTGCCACCGGAAATCCGCAAGAAGTTTGTGAACCTTGAGTTGTGGGGAATGATGGCGGGGAAGCCGAAGAACACCACCATCCTCTACGAGAAGTTGGTAGACGAGCTTTTGGAACTTTGGGAAGTTGGGTTTCCATGTTGGGACTCCTTCACGGACGACGTGTTCCAATGCCGGGCGATGCTTCTTGCCGCCGTGTTTGACTATGTAGGGCTCGTCGATGCTATGAACATTATGGGCGTGGGCAGCTTCTGTGCGTGTGCAAAATGTTTGATCCGGGGGAAGGGGAAATGCCCGCATCTAAATAAGATGTTGTACAAGTTTTGCGAGCAAGATCCGCCAGGTCCGTTTTCCCCAAAGACATGCCGAATGTATTCACAACATCTTCCGGGTGTCATCTGAGCGTCTTCCTGTTATTGTACGCAGGGCCCGCCGTACCAAAGACCGACGAGTTCATTCGACGCGCGGGCCAACGACACGTCTTGCTTAGCACGTGTAAGAATGCGGCCAATCTTCAGGAAGTGTTGGAGGAGGAAATCGGCGAAACCGGTGTGAAGTTCCCATCGGCACTATCTCGTTTGCCGTATTTCGATCTTTCCAAGAATGTCATCCTTGACGGCATGCATCAACTCCGAAACCTTGGGCTATATGTCCATGAGGCACTCATGGGGTTCGACTTTACGCCGGGTGTAAGAGAGCACGCTCGCGCGAACGATATGCATCCCACGTGGTGGAAGACGACAAGGGACGACAAAGGTGATGCAGTCAAAACCCGACCACTAGCTAGGAAGGTGCCCGGAAGGTGCCCCAAGTATCCTCTACGTGTCTTCCGGATGTCTTCCTGTTACCACTAACTTTCGCGCCCGGGAAAATGACAGGTGTGGAACGATATTCAATGGCAATTGGCCCGTTTCAAATCCCGATGCGGGCAAAAGGGTCGAAATCTTTGAGGTCGCTAGAGACCGCCTTGAAGTTCATGACGGAGCTCTCGTTGGGAAGGTCATGGGGGCAAGGCCATACGAAGATGTTGCGTCCGAACGGCACGAACACCGGACCGAAGACGCTCAAGTGTCACGAGGCGTTGAAAATGCTACAAGCGGGCATCATGAGCGTGCTAGCGTCTTGGGATAGAGACGAGGGCTACTCGAAAAACATGCTTGAAGACTTGATCGGGCAGTTGACGGTCATAACGAGAGAGCTCACTTCGGAGCTTGTAGACTGTAAGGTACGGAAGACATCTGGAAGACATCCCGAATACGTTCCGAGTACATTCCACACGTCTTCCTTAATTGCCTTTTATTTGGTGATTTTGCAGGATGTTCCTAAGCTTCAAAATCTGGTGGATGAGTTCTTCAAGTCACTCGAGCGCGATGGCTCACCTGACTGGCTGGTCATCAACACGCATTTGCTTTCCCACTTCCCCGACCAACTCCTCATGTATGGTCCAATACGGGGGACATGGATGTACGTGTTCGAATCATTCAACGGGAAGATTCGAAGGTGGGTGAAGAACAATGCATATCCGGTTCAGAGTGTTATGCAAGGCTTCGGGCGGTACCGGATGGTACATGTGGTGCGAGGGTTAATCTTGGTACTTCGTCGCCGGCGGGAGGCAACCACCAATCCCACCCGGCCACCCGTGCTCCCGTTCTTGGCCACCGCACCGTTGAGGGCGCCGAACACCGTGGTTTTGGGAACACAAGGCAAGCGCCATGTACTCTCCCGCACTGAAACGAAAGCGCTGGAGCTGTGGATGCATGGCAACGTGCCCCAATACCGCAAGTTGAAGGCAAAATTCGACGCCTACGTCACCTACTGCAAGAGGTAAGTAAAAAATGAAACCCATAAGATGCCTGGAAGACGTTATATATATCTTCTAGACATCTTCCACACGTCTTCGGTAAATACATGTCCTGACACTGTGCACGTATACATTCGCAGGGAAAACCATTATGTTCGGAGAAGTCACGGCGCACGAGCCGGAGCGTCTCGCCTGATGGATGTGCCGCTGCATATGCACGGTAGCGACCCCAAGGTCTGGCTGGGGAGACCATTCACGGAGAATGAAGCGGCACTCGTCGAAGGGCCTCCTCACGTGTGTCAATCTTTCGGCTCGGTCGTGGTTCGAGGAGTTTGCTATCGCACGGCAGCTCAGGACAAGACGAAGAAAACTTGTCAACGTTACTTCCGAGCCTTTTTCTCTGGAGAAAACATCAAAGGCGAGGAAATCGAGACTGACCGGTGCGTCCGTGCATTACGTTTTGGTGAATGTGCGCAGAATATGTACCGAATGTCTTCTGTGTGTCTTCTCGACGTCTTCGGGGATTCTTACTATAGAGTATAATTGTGGCTCCAACTCGCAGGTACGCCATGGTAGATAGCATCTACAAGGTCGACTTGGCCGCGAAAGAGTACATTCTTGTGAAGGGAAAGTGGTTCCCTGAATTCAACCAAGCGACGACAAAACGGTTTGCCAAGCTAAACTCGAAGTACGGGCCGGACAATACCGCAAAGGTGGTGTACACATACGACCCGGATGATCCCGAGACACCTTGGGACACTACTGATCCATTCATCCTGGCGGCTCAAATTGAGCACCAAGTTGTAATCAAGAAACATCCTGTGATGAAGACGGCGGTGATATTTGATTTAAAGGCTGACTTTTTCGAGTGCATCGACGATGATGGTTCACGACCGAAAGGTGCAAGACGCAAGAGGCGATCATGATAATACGCCGGGCATCGTACTTAGTGGTCTGTATGTTGAATAGATGCAATCGTACATGTATGTGTAGATAGACCTATCAATTAACTTAGCCGTATATTATGTATCATAGCAACAGAGCATGATGACAACCCTGAAGTTGTTAGGAAGATACCTGGAATGTCTTCCGCATGTCTTCCGTGCGCCTTCTGAATGTCTTCTGTGATTACGCGACTAGTGTACGTGTGGTATGAAGTAGCTATGTGGCCAAATTGCATAATCATCACATATGTGTCGATAACACATGTCAGAATGTATTCTGGCCCAGAAGACATTCGGAACATCTTCCGGGTATCTTCCGGGAAGACTGCCCTTTGCATGTCTTCCGGGAAGATATCTTCCGAAATCCGGAAGACATTCCGCACATCTTCGGCACGTCTTCCCCGAAGAGTGTCTTCTGGTTTCCAGAAGACGTTCCCGTCAGAAGACGTCTTCTGGAAACCAGAAGACATCATTTCTCCGAAGACGTCTATAAGACGTTCAGAAGACGTCTTCTAGACGTCTTCTGATTTTCCCAGAATGTAGGGGGACACCAACGTCGAGTCCATCGCCTTCGCCACTGACGCGATAACTCTGACAACAACGAGTTGCGTCCGCGGCATCCTCCACCGCTCCCCTCCATCCTACGTGCCTCTTCCTGGTGGTTTGTGGTGGTGCTGCACCACTCTTTCCATCCCTTCTCCTTTCTGCTTTCGCACTCGTGTGCGGCAGAGGGACTCGATATTGTATCATCCGCCTGCGCCTCATTCAGAGTGCCCGCGTCACTGCTACATACGGTGGCGCCACCCACCGTTGGCCTGCACCGCGGGGGCGTTGGTTGACCGCATATTGGCGGCGCTCGTCTTCTTCCACAATCGAGAACAACCCTCGAAGCTGGAGCCTAGTGTGTCAACGATTGGCTTGCGGGAGTAGTTTATTCCTGCAGCACATGCATGGGCATACGCCCCTAGAACACGCATCTAGAGACCAGGGCACGCGGAGCCACACTAGTTGGGTTGAAAAAGACCCCTTTGGGTCTCGCATGATGTTTGCTTTCTTAGGGTCTTGCCTTTGTGCCCGCTGTAGAATGCTAGGCCTGGCCTGGCAGGATGGCATCGTGGCACCGTATTCTGATACACACGGCAACGCTATTTCGATTATTTATACTCCAGAGACGATTGGCTGTGACAGTCGATGAGATTTATTTTTGCGGTTAGGATCTTCAACTCTAATTCGAGTTGTTCACGATTCAGTCACTAAGTAACCACTGACACGTCAGCACGTGAAAGGAACCGACGCACTTGTCATATTTACTGTCCTATTGATACTATTCGAAGTTGGCGCATATCTATACTTCACGGGTGTTCACCAACTCGGGGACATTTATATTAAACGGTAAGTTGCTCTCTGTAACTCTATCTAAATATTATAATATTTAGATTTGATCCTGCGGTGGCATATGCGATACGGTAGGTCATTTTCAACGTTTTGCTGTCGCTATCGTTTCAATGATTTGCCTCTTCACGTATCACAGATTCACGGTCGACAGGGCTGTCTATGTCTGTCGCGTTTTGCAAGGGGCGCATCTTGCAATGTTCAAATGTGATTTGTTAAATATGCAATTTTAAGAATAACACGGAACGTTTCTCCCCCGCAGTGTGTCCCTGTCGAGCCAAAACAAGATTACTTCCTAAGATCATGTATTAATCTAAGCAAAAATTTTCTATTGAATCGATTTGCACATATTCCTACTGAGTTTATCAATACGCGCATCACGTAGAATGATACCCGCAATCGCAACTATTGGGGGTTTTGGAAACTCAAAATTCCGTTCGCTATACCCGCATGAACGCGCCAGCCTACAGCGAGATTTATGGTTGACTGACGAGTCTGCCCAATTTGTTTCGGAAAGTTGGCACACACGAGGTGCTAAGATTTTGCAAACACTTCCCTCACGCGATGCGCATGCTCGCTTGCAAGCGAGCGCGCGAATGAGGGAAGAAACCCTAGCGGAAACATGGACGCAAATGACATCCGCGTTTCCGCCAGAGCTGTCAGTGCAGTGTCAGATGCTCAAAATATGTTGTATATGCCTATGAGATATGCGTGATAAAGTCATGCTGTGTATTATGCGTCGCTGCTGCGCGTGAGTCGAGTCCGTGGACTCGACGAATGACAAATCACCCCCTCTAACGCGCCGCGTCCAGACTCCTAGAATCTGAACGGATCTTGCGCGCGCAAGAAATATGAGGTTCCTAACATACTTTAGAATGCATATGCAAAGTTACGTTGTGTTTGGTATACGGGATTATACCAAACACAACGGCCGCTGAAGAGTCACTTACGGGGCGCTCAGTTCAGCGCGGTCTTAGCAGGGAGGTGAATGCGAACGCAAGCTGTTTCTGTTTTCCTCGTATGAATATATGGTTGGCCGCACATTCGACAGTGAGGTCGGACACGTCATCATATTAGTGATATGTGAATGGGAAATATGGTATGTAAATTTCATCGGATCGATGTAAAAATATCAGCGGACTCGGATAATCTGAATAATCGATCTACGGCAGTTGGAAGAGATTTTCATGACGCGATAGTATTCGTTTTCGCCAGCATGCCATAATAGAGTTCTCTTTCGTGACGTGATATGCACCCGATCCAGCAAATTCCAGCACTGCCTAAATTCATGAAACGAGCGTTCTCGAAGTGTTCTTGAAAACAGGAGAACGGTTCCCCGACCCGAGGATCGTCTCCTATGAAAATCTGACGGTTTAGATGTCGCCACTTCATTTGTCCGACTTTTCTGGATCGGATATTGTTAATCGTAGCGTCTGTCAAGACGATTTCAGCAAGTGGCCAACTTTTTCCACGGCTTATTACCCTCAACTCGTACAGTGTGTATCAGAATACTGTGACACCTCCGCTCCTTCGCGGGGCGAGGTTGTGTCATGGAAAGACGTGCCCTGCCCATAAATTGGGGGCACCGTCTCTTCCCTGTGTCACCCCTTGCCATGTTGTGGCACTTGCATCTTGCCTGTGCCCGTCTCTGTCATCAGATGGACAATAAAACACCTACGGCATTCTATTATCGCATCTTCGTATGCTGTGACTTCCGGGACCTCTACTGTCCAGCTCCGTACGTTTGGTAGCCGTGATATATATATTCATATATCAATATCTCACATATATATATAATTGTTTCCATCCGCACATGTTGCATTTCAAAGCCAAAATTAGCCGAATGAATATCGTTGTCGACTCGGGCCTTGATTGACTTATAAACCAACAACTGACAAGTAGGATCCTCCCTCTCCCCGGCGACATCGAACCCCCACCACCACCCTGAGCTGGCCCCGCAGAAGGTTGCGACTACTCTTATTTGCAGCTAGCCTAGTCTACAAGCCTTGTTTGTTGATTTATACGTCGAGTTTAGGGGTAGGAGACACCGTAAATTATTTGGTTGCCGGGGGCCAATGTACGGGCCGTCCGGGATAAATAAAATATTAGTCTCAGACTGGGTCTCGGTAGATGGTACCGAGTTGGTACTACGTGTTATAGAAGTGAACTTTTGGAAAAACGGGCGGCCAGGCTGGGTTCGGGACTTTTGGGCATGTCCCAAGTCCCCCCCCCCTCCACCCCTCACCCTTCCTAGCGCCGATAGGTCCCAAGCCCCCCCCTCCCTCTCCACCAGAAAATGCAGCCCCCCCGAGCCCGTCCGGTGAGCGATTAGAGATCATACAGACATTCATTGTCAACTAGACAATATACCGATATGCACTGTTGTAACGATATATATATATATTTGATATATTGATATCCACCGACAACTATACAACATCTATATTATTAAGCCGCCTAATAAGCTCTTTTTCAGCCTTCCGATTAAAAAATACCGATCTGCCACATCGTGTCGGCTGTTCTACTGCAGACGTCGGCTGCCCTACTCCAGATTTTGCGAGGAGCGCACAGACGTTGCTCAGCTGGCCAATCGTATTCACAGTACTTCATTAAAATCGCAACTTTTTTCATACCCGATCTTCCATTTAGGTCCGGCATTAGTGCGAAATATTCAAGCCAATGATGTTTTAGATTCCAAATCAGGTTATCGCCCGATTAAATCTTTGATGGTTACGGGCGTCATGCATATCCGGATATTTCCTGGACCCGCATCGTTATTTTTTTCTACTATCCATGAAGTAGGTTCATGGAACCTGATCCTGAATCGAGAATTATCCGTGGACCCGTTTATGACAGTATGAGTGTTTGACCGAGCACCCGTTCCAAATACGTTCCGCGCCTGCCAACGACACATTCATTATTCACGGAGCGCCCACCCAGACCCTGCACTACTGCACTGCACGCAGACCTGATTTGCCTGCTGCCCCAGCTTTATACTTTTCACTATTTTTCACTTTTCTATGTGTAAACTGAAAGCGCGGTTTGTGGGCGTGTCGGAGATTGTGCAGGTTGCCCGTGAGATTCAAAGCTCCAATTTACAGTAAGTTGGTTCCTCCTAGCTCTATGTTTCCCCGTTTCCCCGATGCTGTTTGTAATTTTACGGCCTGGGTGTAAAAAATTGTTACTAAGGTATTTTAATTGCATACTAACCCTTTTGTCAGGTTTCGTTTCCGTTGTCGTAGGTGGCGCGTGCAAGTTCATCTCTGCGACCAACCATCCTCTTCCCGCCATGATTTCCTTCGAGCCCTTCTTGAGCTCCTTGACTTCCCTTCGTAGCCCTTAAGCTCATCACACATTTTTTTTAAATACGTGTCACGCATCGTCAACTGGAAATATTTCACCCTACGACTTTTTTACGCGGTTTTCAATAGTCATGTAATATGGCATGCATCGGGTGTCCGGGATGTAAGCTGAATACATCCCGGAATGGGTTCGAGTCCCAACATGCCAAATATATCTGTGAGTTGTCAATTCATTTTTTGACCTATGAATGCGTTCTATACTTGAAGTGAGTGCACTTTCATCGTAACGAACGCTTTCGTGTAAAATGTTGAACCCTCCTCGATACAAAATCTTATCGTACAATAAATATGTTAGTGGTCGTCTTCTGAGATGTGACGATAGCATAAATGTTGTCGCAATCACGGGAGCATGAGGAATACTAAACATAGTGCCACGATATTCTTGAAAACGTGCATACTCATGCTAACTCACATTTCCGAGCGCTCATTATATCTCCCATGGTTCAAGAGAATTGCTTACTTGATCCGAAGAATGTTGGTACCCACGGGTTACTAACAGTCCAGGGATTAACATACGAAGCATACAGTAAGAGTGTACCAACGTAAGAGAATTCTACGTTAAGAAACAGCCAGCTTTGGGGGGGGGTCACAAGTTTAGGAGAAAAGCTGGCTGGTTTTAAAAGTTAAGAGATTGGCAAAAATAAGAAATATGGAGGCTGGCTAGACCCCAGGACATTTTCTTAAAATATAGCAAAATAAGTACGGCTTTGATGTTAGAAAAGTCATGCCACAACGGTCCTGTCACAAGCACCGAAGTGATTTGGGGCTATCCGCCGCGTTTTTTCGATATAGTTGATATCTGAGTGTTTTGACATCATATTTGGGTGTCCAAGAATGTATTCTGAACCTCCTTTGGGTGCTATACTCGATATGGGCATGTGCTCGAGAGGAATGAAACGCGGGGGTAGTACCGACGAAAATTGAATAAAAATGCCGGTCCTTTCACAAGGACCGGAGTGCCCGAAGCCGCGTACACCTCCTAGATGGCTTCCAAATGCATCTAGCAATTAAACATATCATGTTTATGACCCTATAGTGCCCTCTAATATGTACCACCTCATAGATAGCCATAATACTTCCGCAGTCATGGCTCACAATAGCATGCACTCGCGGAATTTCGGATCATATGCAAATTAGCGCCTAAAAAATCTGTCAACCCACAATTTCTAGAGTACATACAATGCACAATACTGCCAGTTATGGTGATGCTAATAGCTCCAAAAGTCGCTTGATATGTATAAATGGACACTACAATGTGCTAGCAGCCATAAGTGAATAATGCAGATGCTATTCCACAAAATTCTTTACGTCTTCAAGAAACAATTTGCCGCATAAAAGAGTGGACATACGAGTGGGTATACGAGCACTCGATATATGAGAGTGGATATACGACCCAATATACACTGAGAACGTGCATAATCTTTTGCGTATGATTGGATACGTAATCGCCCATATTTAAGAGGATTTCGGGCGGCCGACCGTACTCATCGAGTTGGTACCCCCGCCAGCACCCCCATT
Source organism: Cymbomonas tetramitiformis (assembly GCA_001247695.2). Taxonomy (NCBI): domain Eukaryota; kingdom Viridiplantae; phylum Chlorophyta; class Pyramimonadophyceae; order Pyramimonadales; family Pyramimonadaceae; genus Cymbomonas; species Cymbomonas tetramitiformis. The sequence goes on from LGRX02035492.1 coordinate 36,956, forward strand.
TTCTTAGCTTAACCGTATTCTCTTATTTCTTAACACTGTCGAGAGAAAAGCTAGCCGACCGTACTCATCGAGTTGGGTACCCCCAAACAGTGGTTTCTTGCGTCGGGTTTTCTTAAAAGTGAGTGATTACTGTATGATGTTAGGATATATAGAATATATTGGAAGGTTGGCGGGCTTGTGAGACCTGGAATTCAATTGAATAAAAATTATCAAAGGCATGGTGTGTTTTTGAACGTCCTCCGAAAGTTGCAGGTGAAAAATGATAGGGTACATGATTCAAAATGCACTGGATATACTCATTTATTTCACGACGATATACGGTCAATAGCGCGTGAAGGCACATTGTATCGGTCCATTGGACCTAACATTCCGGGTGGGGTGCACTCGGAACGCCAAGAGGACGGCTTAAAAACTTCCCAAAAAGTCGGTCCTTGTGACAGGACCGGACGCGATTCCAGTCTTGTCACAAGGATCGTTGGGCAGTAGCCAATCAAGTCAAATAAGGGCTGCTTGACCTTTCCGCTCAGAGACGGAAAACCAAAATGATTGTTGCGATAGGTAGGTCTCAACACTCGACGGTCTCAACGTCTCAACCCGAACCGCACGAGGAAATGTGAGTTCGCGTCTGACCACTCCGAATCGCGCGCTAAATTGCAAATCATGATTCTGTCATGTTCGGCGGTTCTGAGCCGTCATCGACATCCTATTGCAAAGCTTTAGTATGTGGCACGCCGGGTCCCCCAACGGTTCCTATGGGTAGTGACACCTGACATGTCTCAGTACGTCAGTAGCGCTAGCGATTCGCCACGATGCGTGAATTTTGAATGTGAATAGGTGGAGGGATACATGAACTGAGTAACCCGCAAAATGCTCGCGCGGACTTGACCGTATTTATAATCATCTACCATTGTAGATTTCGATGGGAACGGTGCCCGAAGAAATCACATCCTGAAACCGAGACGGAGAGAATCGGGAATGAAATAGACGGATGAAAAATCGGGAAAACCCAGTTTCAGAAATAGTGACCGTCAGATCACGCTTAGCATTCGTCGCTTGCAAGTTTTGTGATTTTAGAGGCGCGTCTAAATTAACTTAAGTCAACAAACCAGAGTGATGCGAGGACAGCCTGTGATATATTACATGATATATCACACGTAAAAACACATTTAAAAAGATTAAGACACTCATAATATAACTTGTATCAACCATCCCGGAAGAATTCTGCCAGATGAAAGGATGATCGCAAATCCCGTAAGGGGGAGAGCTTGGGGCTAATGGCGCTTCCGATGTTGATACCCGTCAACTTCGAAAGCGACTGCTGCTGCCCATATGCTTCCTAAAATGGGCGAGTTCAGCTGTCCACGACAGATGAAGTTGCCGAGGCAACGAAAAATGTTCCGTAGTCTTGCGTGATCCGAAGCGAAGCGAATTCGCGAATTCGCCTCGCTTCCGCTTGGGTCCAACCAACCGCCGGTGACCCGAATATGTAAGTAGATAGCCTAAGCGACGTAGCGCGCGTGCATAGACGGGTCCTAGGAGTAACATCTTGCAAGATGTTAATCATTTAGCCTTCAAAAAGGATCAGATCATCATGATCTGGAAGAATTATACTGCACCTCTGCGGGAGGTGCAAAGGGGAAAAGTTTGTGCTCGGTGTCAAAGGGCAATTTATGCCCTTGGATGAGGCACCTATCTAAAATTAACGGATGACTTTTACCCTCACGGGCGCACACACAGGTCGACTGGCGAGGTCAGGCCGAGGTCGGAGAAGCACGGGATCCATTGGTTTTTCAGTGGAGTTAATTATAAACCTGTCAACGCCTGATGACTGCATTTGCGGGTTTCTCGCATGAAGTGACACCGCTGCCATATAGCCGACTGGATACAATTACAATATACGTATAGATTGTTAGATTCAAGATAGAATATTCCGAGAGGAATCGATGCACCTTCGGTGCGATAATATTTAATTATTTTAAACATAGAATTAAGAATGCGAAGGGTTATACGCGCTGGAATTCGCACGTCGTTTCCGTCTCAATCCCAAAAAGTTCCGAACCAGCGTGACGATCATATCGTCCAGAGTATATTGCTTACCGTGGCGGGCCGGCCCGGGGCCGTAGCTCACCACTCCGGGCCGCATGCGGGCCGATGGAATATATGGATGCGGGCCGTGACGTTTGATATGAAAATACCAAAATTTATGCAAAATCATGCGATTTTTACAATATCACCATACTTAAAATTAAAATTTCGGGCAATTTTGGAGGGAAGCAAGGATGGCATGCTCAACCTTCTTGACTTCCGCACACCCCAAGAGGTCGCGATGGCGCCACAAACCCAAAAAGATAAATCAGTCTAAAACTTATCACACCTCGACGCTCCTCAAAGTTTGTATGCATATCCAAGGTGAGTAGATTAAAATATGAAAACAAAGTGAGTCCGATGTGGTTGGGTATCATCCCAAGCTAGGTTGCCCTAGACTTCCACATATAAAAAAGGTGCGTCCCTCCTCGCCATCGGAAAACCTGCGACACAAGCTGCACACACCGAATACCGTGAGTTTGCATGTATGCGATAAACGAATTAAAAAATGAAAACAGCCAAACACTTCCGCAATCCCTTCACATATCACAGCAATCACAATGGACACCCTTCCGGCCATGAGGCGAAGGAACGTTGAGAAAATTATGAGCAGTGGATGTCGGCAGCGAGCGCTTTATGCTTGAGCTAGCGTCAACGCCAACGCCAACGGTAACCGTATCCACGATATCGATGGAAGATAAATTGATTATCTATTTTAATAATCCTGGAAATTACATTCACGATGACACGCGAGACGATGCGAGACGATATGACCGTCACGCTGGTTCAGATTTTTTTCGGGATTGATCATGGAGAGCGAGA